>JACXGM010009059.1:0-27865 GCA_016801145.1 Umbra pygmaea | reverse complement strand
TCTGCCTGCCTGCCTGCCTGCCTGCCTGCCTGCCTGCCTGTCTGTCTGTCTGTCTGTCTGTCTGGGTGCTGTGTGGGTTGGCTGGACTCTGATTCCCCCCTGAGCTCTTCTCAGAGGTACAGCTGGCCTCACTTCCCTCCACATTGAGCAGGTGTGCTGCTTCTCAGACCAACTCCCTCTCAGGCATGGATGAGAGGAGAGTCGCCTCAGTACAGCCTGTCTCATACAGGTGCGCAAGTCTCACACACCCAACGGCTTGCCCAAAATAACTAACAAGACATTTTGTGTGTAATAATGTTGTTGATATTGGAGATGATGGATATCTCAGAGGGGTTGGGACATTTTGTACAAGTGTTTACTTTGTTTCGAAATGCAACTGACTCAGACTTCAACAACAACTACAGGGCAACCATATTTTTTCTGGCTAGTAAGTGGCCGGTAATGGCCCAGGGAGCTCAACAAGCAGGCTCAGATTGTTTCTTTGTGTGTTTGTGTCCATCATGTCCTCCGAAGTGTACTAGGTCAATAACTACAGCCCAATTTAATGGGTTTCTATTAAACTATTGACTGAATTGAGATCCATTCATGGATGAGACATGAAATGATTAGTTATCAAGAGTAGTGGAAATCACATAAGGTACTGAGGTGAAACTGAGTCCATTGTACACCAATTTACCCTGACATGTACCGGTAGACTACATTATATTCACTGTCTATATGCTTCCATAAGATGCTATCTAGCTAATAATTACCCCAAGGAGATTCAGATGAACAAGTCTATGCTCAATCATTTTATCTTGGAGTAGAATTTCGTTTTCAAAATTCTCCCAGTCCCCTAAAAGAAGGGAACACCGCTCTGCTATGTTTACACCATGCCACCTCACGTTTCAATAGGTATTCTCTCCTGGGACAGTTTGACTTAAGGACCATCTGACCCCAACAGATGGAGGAGAAGCCTTAATATCAGCATGACCACAACATCAAAGATTGATTTGGTGGCTGCAAAAAAAATCTGGGGGTTGAAATCAATTTTGGATAAAGCTAAATGTAAGCTAAACACAGCCCCTTCAAATTAGAGAGGTGAAGGAGGCTACCTCATTGGGCGGCTGTGGGGAGCAGAAGGAAGGCTTCATTTTTCTTGTTCATGATGCCCAGCGCTGGGATTTGATCTAGCAACCTTTCGATTAGCGCTGAAAAGCTTTAACTGCTAGGCTACCTGCCATCCAACAACTGGTGACAAGTACAGAAAGATATAGTTCCGTATTTCATCATTCCTAGTTTTTATCCTCGATTTCTAAATGGGATAACAGGACTTAGATGTTGTTGGGCATCTAAGACTACCTTATTCAGTCACTGGTACAGAAGTCTTTTCAAATTGTCTGCAGGTCTGTGTTAGCTTCCATCAATAAATCATTAACAGGAAGGCCTACACAATCCAACCTGGTGGTAGATGCATATCCTCTCTAACGTTCTCGTCTCTTTGTTTTCTAGAATGGAGCTGTTCTTGGGGAACCCGTAAAGACGGATAAGAACTCCAGGCGAGGAAACTGGGGCAATCAAATAGAATTCATCCTCACCAGTGTAGGCTATGCTGTGGGCCTGGGAAACGTCTGGAGGTTTCCCTACCTCTGCTACAGGAATGGAGGCGGTTTGTAACCTGATTAATTACAACAATGCATTCTAGATTATCTACAATGCATTTTAACTGTTGTTTACTCAAACGGAAGTTTGATTCTTACCTTATGGCAGATAGGTCCAAGTGGTTCTTGGCTGCACTCTCCCTCTTCAAATATTTTCACTTCTCCACTTGATTTTAATCTTCAAAACATTTTACATGCAACGATACCCATAGAAGGGCACACAGATACAGCAGCCTGCGCAGAAGGTCACCCCATCACATAGCTGGTTTTAGAGCCAAGACAACTGTGGGAGCTCAATCTTCTATAATAATAACACTGCAGACTTTATCAGCCGACTTTGACCTGGATACAGAGATTTCAAACCCAGAGGCACGACATCCCAATACTTTTAGGAACGCCTGTGATTCAGACTTCACAGACCAGACAAGTTCCTCATGTCATCAGTCATTCGCTTTCAAACCTGGAATTTCCGAAGTCACTGCCTCGCAGCACAACTGTGTCACATTGGCCGAGGTTCATATCCCGGTCGATGCATTTAGACTACGCTCAAGGCTAGCGCAAATTGGTACAGTATTACCCATGATAAATGGTTAAAATGTCAGACACAATAACCCCAAAATGTCACTCTTAAGCGACTCCTTGTGTGCAGGTCGGGCACTTGTAGATGTAATCAGGGTTGTGTGGTTGGTGAATGTGTTATTCCTCTCACATACTGACTTCAGGCTTCCATGTTGAATGAGATAAGAATCAGACAGCTTGGCGACACATTCTTGGAGGAAGAATGACATTGATCTTCGACCATCCCTTAACTTGGATGGGTTGCTGACGTGTTGAGGCTTAAAGGGGAGTTGTACAGTACATGATGAATTGGGAGGGGAGGAAAACGGAAATGGAATTTCATGGCTAAGTGCACATTTAGGCAACCTATTATACATCTTACCTAAAATGGAAGGTTTAAAAAAAAATGTCCCAGACAGGTTTAAGTAATTGAAACTGTCATTACTGCAACCAATTAAAGCATAGGTCTTCAACTTTCTCCTCAGGGACCCCTAGACATTCCAGAGTTTTGTTTTAGCCCTGAACAGGCACATTTGATTAGGCTTGTCAGCCAGTCATCAAGCCTTTCATTGATGAATCAGGTGTGCCTGTTCTGGGCTACAACCAACCTCCTCAGGGACCCCCAGACATTCCAGAGAAGTTTGAAACCTATTAATTGAAGGAAGGAAAGCTGTAGGTTTTCATTTTTGTCAGAAACAAAAAATTTTGCCTTTGATTTGACGCACCGCACATGCACTGTCTTCATACATCCATTCTGTGCGTTAGTTCAGTTAGACAAGCCCGTTTTTGCTCATCTTCCTACTCTATAATTGACACAATCTTTGGCCTTGGATTGTGCCCTACAGAGGGAGTAAAGTTCCATTCAGGACCCCTGCAGTGTGTTCCACACTCTCCAGTCATTTTTGTAGCCTATGGTGACAGACTATACTCCCAAGGGTACTGGTCATTATTCCCCAGACTTACCAGCTCCAGTGGGAAACTGGTCAAGCAGACCAACTACAGTATGTATGCTCCGCTTCATCACTGTCTGCCAGGCGCTGTCTGGGATCCGCTCCTCTGGCTCAGTGAATCTCTAAGCTCTGGCTGCCTGGCAGTGAACACGAGAATCACAACCCATGCAGAAGTACGATCACTGCCAGTAACAATACTGAAATAACCTATTGTCCTGGGATGCTGCCTTTTATAACCTCTGTCTGGACACCGACCTGATAAAAACAAATGTGTCATTACATAGCAGAAATGAATCAGTCATTGTCATTGAATATGTTGATATGAGTTCTATTCTAGAAACAAAGATAACCCTAGAATCTGTCAACTCACGCACAGAGCATTTCAAAGTAGAATTAGGATATTGTCATGGTATAAAACTTTTCTGTCGATTTGTTTTATTTCTTCATTCAAATGATGTTAATAAATCCTTGGTTGTGAGCTATAATAAACATAAAGAATAGTTGAAGAAGAAGGGTTGAAAGTATTAAGGTTGGTTAAACATGAATTTTAAATCCAAGCCAAGAGTAAGTCAAAGGGAGTGAGACAGTACACCCAGTAAATGACCAATCATTTGTGAACAATCTACCTTCATCAGAGCATGCTCCTTAGCTGAAACACGTCAGTACTTATGTGACCATTAAACAATTTGGTAAATTGTTCACACTCTGTTCTCTTAGTTATGTACTGGGTGTGTTATCTGTTATGAGTTACTATCCTTTGAGTTACGCTTGCTTGGTGATTAGTTGACAAGTTGATTCAGGTGTGCTAGCTCTGGGATATCTAATAAATATGGTTTGAGGTCCCTAGGAGAGGTTTGAGAACCACTGCTCTAAACCCTTGCCTCCAGTGCACATATACTTCTGCAGAATGGGTTTGAATTTGGCCCAGTGCTCTTTTAGCAAAAGTTAGATTTTTTCGTGTCAAATAAGCATAAGAAATTCTTTAAATAGACAATGAGAAGCCAATAGTGATTTCCAACGAGAAGTTCTGACTAGTGACAGGCCTGTTCGGGTACAGATGACTGAGTTGAAATCCTGGTTGTGTCCATCAGGAGCCTTCATGTTCCCCTACTTCATCATGCTGGTGTTCTGTGGGATCCCTCTGTTTTTCCTGGAGCTCTCCTTCGGACAGTTTGCCAGCCAGGGATGCCTTGGCGTCTGGAGGATCAGCCCCATGTTCAAAGGTGAGTGAGCCTGGTAACAACCCCTGATGCTATTGGCCCGCCAATTTAAAAAAATCTTGTCATTGGTCAGTTGGTGATTGGCATCCCCGGTCATCGGCCAGTGTAATGAAGCGAAGCACAGCAGAAATCCCGATGCTGACCTTCCTGAATAAAACCAAACATTTCTAACCTTTAGTCCTGCTTGCTTCTGACGTCCCTCTCTCACTCCTCCTAGGTGTGGGTTATGGCATGATGGTGGTGTCCACATACATCGGCATCTATTACAACGTAGTGATCTGCATCGCCTTCTACTACTTCTTCTCATCCATGACAAACCTGCTGCCATGGACTTACTGCAACAACCCCTGGAATACGCCCAGCTGCAACGGTGTGGTGACCCCTTCGGGCATCAACAACACTCTGGCCAATGCCACCCGCAGCCTGGTCACCGGAGCTGCCGAGGTGGCTGTGGAGGTTGTCAATAAGAGCAAAAGGACCAGCCCCAGTGAGGAGTACTGGAAGTAAGACTAATCTTTGAATTGAGAGCAATTTTTTTAGCTTGGTGTTTAATGCTTGTTGAACATGTTGTTGAATGCTAATGTCTGGAGTACCTCATTCAATCCCATGTTAAAGATACAGTCCGCAATTTTTGTAATTGCAAAACTATTTTTTAGGCCCCCCATTTTAATCCACATGTGTAGTATATTGTTTATATTATATGCACAGTCTAAGTAGAATCATTGTCTTACCATAATTAGCTTGAAACCAATGGTGTTTCTTGGCTACTACAGGCATTCCCTTACTGAGTGTCAGGCAGGGAACCCTCAACAAGTGTGTGACGTATGGTTTGCCAATGTAGATGAAGTCGCATTGACAGCTCTGTCATCAAACCAGAGCTATGCAATGATATTGAAGGGCAAGCAGACCCAGTAGAACACGAACCTAGACACTTCAGAGAAATAAATAAGTCCCGAGCAGGGATCCGTTTTAGCTCTAGGTTGCCTAAATTAACATTCTTTAGAACCTAGAGGCCTAAATAGTTGTAAATATCACCAAAAATCATGGAAGGCATATTTAAATGGCATCCTTTTTGTTTTTTGGGCGTAATTCTAACAATTTTTAATACACTTGGTTGGTTTTATTGAATATACTTTCATGCAGTTATAATCAACATATGATATTATGCCTAAAAACACTTTCATTCCAAGTGTAAAAATGCATGAACTGTCTAACTGAATTTGCGTCATGATTTCTGCCAAATTGCCAAAGAGCAACTAGCTCATCCTGCTACAGTACCTACAGCTGTTTTAACAATAGATGCTAGATGAAAATACAAATGTTATACAAAAGTTCAAGTCCTCTCGAAATGGAATTGTTTTTCAGCCCAATTTGATGGAAGCCTCAAATGCTTCAGAAGGCCTTGATTTCCCATCACTAGTTTGTACCCTTCTCGCGGGCATGCTCAAATGAAACTCTGCCTTACTGAGTGTATGGTATCTATTAACAAATAAGCATTTTTGTAAAGGTGCAATTTGATTGGTTATTGTTTAGCTAGTCTGTGAGCCATACAGGCTGAGCTGCAATACAGATGATTAATAATTAACAATGTCACTCACACAGTGCAGAATGCTAAGCGCTCATTGGATGATTCAGCTGTCAGTAAAAACAGCAGCGGGGGAGTTATTCACTCTCATTTTACCAATAAACCTTTTACTTGGAGTTTTGATTTTAGCTAACAAAACCAAGGCTTAGATCAGAGGTGAGAAAAGTTTTTTGATTGAGGGCCACATTGGTTTTTTTTAAACAATTAAAGGGCCACATACGATAGCCATGTTATTAGAAATGTTATTTCATTAACCCCACACCCAACACACACACACACACACACACAAACAATTATGCGTGTAGCCTACAGAAAATAAATGTTTAGTTTATTAACACCAAGGTCTAAGGGGGTTGAAAAAAAATACAGAAAAGTATGTTTAGTTAATTATTGTAAAATACTAAAACATGATCAACTGTAAAATCCATATTGCATGCCCCCAGGTCTTGAGAACCAGTTAGACAAGGTTTGTGGGACATACAAATAAAATAAAACACTATGTACCAGTACATATCTTCACTAATTTCCTATACATTTTTTAAAACCCAGCCATTCTTCCCCACAAACTAACCTGTTCTATTGCAGGGTGATATCTTACCTACTTGCAGAAATGTTTTCTCTTCCTGATTCCTGACCATAGTACGGTTAGGGAAATATGACACACTTTGAATTGTTTTAATTAAGGTTTTTAGAGTGTTTTATTAGTAATCCTAGACATGTTTTCCAAACAACAGATTATTAGAATATAAAATGAGGTAATATAAAAGTAAACGCTTATTCTACAAATATTGTGGTGTAGGTTAGGTGTTAGAACAGAGGTTTTGTACTGCTCAAATGTGAAACATTTGATATCCAGTACAACACTGGATTACACCAATCTGTAAATCATATGAAAATGTATCGTCTCACAGAATTTTATTCACAAAAATCCTACTTTATAGCAAGTTGCCTATATTAATAAAAAGTTTATTAATTGATTGAATGTACTGAAGCAATTCAGGAGGTGAGTTTTTCCTTTATGTAGTTGAATTGGGAATAAAATGACTGGTGCCCTGATAAATACATTCTGGTTTTTGAGTGTTGGGCCATTCACAGAAGAGGCTCTGGTGTGTATCCAAGAGCAAACTGTGCAGAGATTTTTTTATTTATGATTGTACTCGAGCAAGGCACTTCAACCTAATTGATTCTGTACATTTCTCTGGATCAGAGAGAGTACTGCTTGAAATGTAAACATGTTATGTGGGAACGAGTGGGCATGGCTGTGTGTGAGTCAGCTGTGCTGAATGAAAGGGACAGGATTAGATGCAGTACACCACTGCACTGAAATATCTATAGAAAAGTAGTCCCTGACATTTATATCCTATCAAGTATGTCCAACTACACGATGAGTAAACGGAAGTGTGTGTGCTTGATGGTTCAGTGCCTAAAACCTGTCAGAAGACGAGCATGTTTGTTCTTCTAATCCTAGCCCGCGATTAATTACTCAGCCTTTGAAAAGCATTGCTCGAATCGGGTCTGCAGTACATACATTTAGATGTAATTATATTGATAGTATAAGTTCCTCGAGAGTAATATTGCCTGGATTTCCTGTGACTGGGGAGAAGTGTAACATGGTATAGAGATCCGGGCCCATAGAAAAGAAGCACTGTGTTTGTTTAATGACTTTCTAAATGGTTTGTGCTTCGTTTCCCTTGGGGGTGGTGTTTATGGTCAGCATAGCATGAAAGAAGTGGTTGTTCCTGCCAACGTTCAGCAAAGATAATCTATTGTGTTGGCACCAAGAGGCATTTTTCAGTCGTGCTGCTGCGTTAAAATATGGCCTTCGCTGGTTGCAGTGCCAGGGTACACCCAAACAATTCTCCATCTACATCTCCCATGAATGAACGTAAAGGCTAGCCATTGTTTGTCCCAGAGGCCCGGCCTCTATATTCAACAGGCCTGCAGGCGTTGTTGTTTTGTTTGTGAAAGGGAAACATTTGATTAATGCTATCCGTTTCCCCAACAGACACTACGTGCTCAACATATCAGACGACATCGGGAATTTCGGGGAAGTCCGTCTCCCTATTCTGGGGTGTCTGGCCGTGTCGTGGGTGGTAGTGTTCCTCTGTCTAATCAGGGGAGTGAAGTCCTCGGGCAAGGTGAGTTGTCTGTCCGTCTGTCTCTGTGCGTTTCTCTACTAGCGATGTATCGGGCTGGAGTCAGTATTGGCTAATGCTTCAGCACAGTGAAAATGGAACTACAGGTAATTTTCAGTGACCAGCTTACACAAGCTGGACAAATTGTATTTCCCTATCTTAGAAATCTGACAAAAGCTTTTTAGATTAGACAATGATTTCCTATGCTATCCAGTGCTTATTTTGCCATTTAAACGGGAATTGCAATGAGGACATGACGTGCTGTGCTTTCACAGTGTTTGTCAATGGGCACATGTCGGTCTGTCTGTTATATAAATTATGCATTTTATTTTTTTACATCTTAAAATATCAAGAAATACAATGTTAACAGTGTTTCTAAGCTGGTCACTTGAAAAAGAAAGTAGCTTAGATGTTCTGGCTCAAATTCTATGAATAGCACCTTTAAAATGCCCCATTATGTCTGACCACTCATGCTTTTCATCCACTTATTTTAATTACATATTTTACATTTTTGTATTCATTGTGATTTTCTTACTGTGATAGTTATTATAAAATCTTTACCATGATTGAATTAGCATTACTTGAAATGAAAGGCAACATTATGTTATGCCAGGATACACAGGTACAGAAATGATCACATCAGTTTCAAATTCAGTTCAGCAAATGCTTCACAGGCATGAATGTCAGAAATACATTTTTTCCCAAAACAATATTTATTAAATAGTACAGAAAAAAGAATCCTGGAAAAAACAAAAAACAAACAAGCAACAAATTCGACATTAAATCGCTCTCATAGTTTCTCTTTCATGGTCACCCACGGAGACAGTAGGTCTTCCTGGTCACATGAGTCATTCAGTACTGTATACATGAAGGGCCCTCCTTACTCATGGTGCAGTCTTTTCTGGTCTCCAGGTGGTGTACTTCACAGCCACATTTCCCTACGTGGTGCTGACCATCCTCTTCATCAGAGGCATTACGTTGGAGGGTGCTGTCACTGGCATCAAGTACTACCTGACCCCTCAGTGGCACAAGATCCTGGACGCTAAGGTATCAGTGCTCATACTGGACGCACAAATAATTTAGGATGTATCTAAATACATGTCATCAATGTTGTAAGTGCCAGATTGTTAATAAAAGATTAGACTATTATGCTGTGTTTAAATCAGCAGACTCTTGTGGCTCTAACTGGTCTTTTGACCAATCACCTCAGATTGTTCCAGAGCTTTTTTCAGAGCTGATCTGAAGTGGTTGTATTTGGTGTGTGTGTGTGTGTCCAGGTGTGGGGAGATGCTGCCTCTCAGATCTTCTACTCTCTGGGCTGTGCCTGGGGGGGTCTCATCACCATGGCATCCTACAACAAGTTCCATAACAACTGCTACAGGTACACACCCACTCGGAGTTACAAATTGCAAATAGAATGTTTTGATACCTGAATAGTGATTGGCTGAAAGCCATAGTATATTAGACATATACAATGGGTACGGCATATACTTTGAATTTCAGTTCTAATTGCACAGGTAATGACTCTATGTTACTAAAGCAATGAGCATCCTCTGGGCCTCCTGGGTATATGGCCAATACACCGCATTTAGGAACTGCATCCAAACATTCTGCCTTACGTTGCCATAAAAAACATCCTTAGACTTGGCATACTGGTTGAATAACACACCCCTGCTAAGTTCACAGCTTGAGCATTACCCCTTTAATGACTTGCAACTGCCACTCTGCACTTTGAGCTAGAGCAGACGCTGGTCCTGTGAGTGAATTTTCAGAATACAACCCTTCAAGGATAGGCACTTGACTTTTTAATTCTCTGCAAATGTTATTCAATGTAATTCTGACAATGCTGGTGGCCAAAGTTAGGACACGTCATTCACTAAAGTTTAGGTAAATGGATAGTAGGGCCTGAGAAATCAGCTGTGGACACACAATGCAACAGACAGAGAATGTTCAATCATCTCCCCTCTGGTATGGGACAATGATTGTTAACAGTGCCATTTCTAAAATTTTAAGCATTTTTTTTTATTTAAACTTTTTATATAGAAATATCTGTGAAAACAATGTATATTTCATCATGTTTATTTGATAACAACGGGGTGTTCAACTCTTACCAGACGAGGGTCGAAGCCTGCTGGTTTTCTGTTCTACCTCATCATTTATTGCACCCACTGGTGTACCAGGTCTAAATAGGTCCCTGACTAGAGGGAAAAAAAGAGAGGAATTGGCTTTAGGGCCTGAGTTAAATAGGGCTACACTACAATATGCAATTTTTTGTTACAGACAAAACACAGCCTAAAATATGTACATTATACCTGTTTGTTCCCACTGACAAACACTGTGGAAGCAACACTTGTCAGGTCCTGTTGACATGGTCAAATATGCACTGCATAGTGTTGTAAATCATTGTCCTAAAAATCTAAAATGCTTTTATTTTTCTTTTTAAACATCATGAAGTACAAGTTCTTCAGCTTTTGAAAGCTGAAAGATAAATGAGTTCTGTTTTCACTTCTACATGCTGCACCGTTAAGCCTGTGGTTGGGTTGTTCATTGTAGTTTCTATTGCTCAGATTCAGAGTGATAGATTCAAAGCTTTCCTGAAAACTCTGTAGCACCCCCAGGTGGTGAAGGCAGTGAAGTGATGGAGAATGTATTCTGACTCATTTTCAGTGTGCATTAGTGGCTGGTAAACCCACCAGTGGTAATTTAGCAGGAAACAATTTTCTTCCACTACTTATATTCAGCGTGTTCATGTAAATAAAATTATGAATCTACAATGGATTTTAGTATGAATGGTGAAAGGCATGGTCTTTCTGTGGTTACCTACACAGAGATCTATAAAACATACTGTACAGTTGAAACCATAAGATGTCATATTATTGGTCAGTCCGGTTAGGAAGACGCTTCTGTAACTGGGCAGATCTGGCTGCAGTATTTTTTTGCTGTCTTCCGGGCAAAGCATCTGCATAAGTAGTCAGATGAAACGGGAATCCTAAGCTCTACAAGAGGGGCTTGGGACGATGTTAATTGGCTCCTGGGTGGTTCTCTCACATGTGTGTCCTTCCTGTTTCCTCACCTGTACAGAGATAGCATCATCATCAGCATCACCAACTGTGCAACCAGCGTGTACGCAGGCTTCGTCATCTTCTCCATCCTGGGCTTCATGGCCCACCACCTGAACGTGGATGTGTCGGAGGTGGCCGACCACGGGCCAGGCCTGGCCTTCGTAGCCTACCCAGAAGCCCTCACCCTTCTGCCCATCTCCCCCCTGTGGTCCCTGCTCTTTTTCTTCATGCTCATCCTGCTGGGCTTAGGGACCCAGGTGAGTCCTCGACGCCTCGTAATCGCACCCTATTTTCCCACCCGTTCTCCTAGTTCTGTAGTCGTAAGCCGTGATTAGGGCATAGGGTGCCATTTTGGACAAAACACGTGGTCTTTCTCCATATGACGAGAATGTCACTGAACATTCACACAAGCTTATTTGATATTCACTTACGAGGTTTATCAGATTCTCTCACCCAGAACGACACACACTAAAGTGCGTACCGGTTCAGACTTTTCTTATACTTAGCCTTTATAGAAATTCAACCCACTACCCGTGGTGTTATAAGTGGCGTGTTGTGCTAGAAAGGTTTATGTTGGAGAAAGTGTGTTTTTGTAGTATTGGAAGTCAGTGCTCAGTGTTGAGCTTTGTGTCTCTGTATAGTTCTGTCTGCTGGAGACTCTGGTGACAGCCATCGTGGATGAGATTGGTACTGACTGGATCATGAAGCACAAGACGGTGGTCACCGGAGGAGTGGCCGTTGTGGGTTTCCTCCTTGGTGTACCCCTAACCACACAGGTAAGCCTGTTGACACACAACCACAAACACGCTTGAGCGAGCAACGCTGGGCACTATCCACTATTTGAACAAGTAACAAAGCAATGTCCTTGACGGTATGTCGGTTAAAAGCAGATGGATGAGGCTACTGAGCCACTCTCAAACTTACCCAGCTATGAATGCCATTTCTTTATCTGTCATCTGACTAATATTTCCCTTTAGTTTCAACCAGCAAAAAGTGACTGTTGATTTAATTTGCTTTTGTTAAAATGGAACTTACAGTTAACTGTTTTGCAACAAAACCACAATCATTATATATGTAAACAGTTTTTTTCTTCTCAAAAAACAGCTTTATACACTGTTCAAAATACGTAAGCGACCACGCAATCATCATAGTATAACACCAAGTCAATTAAACTTCAGGGATATCAATCTGTCCAGTTAGAATGCATAAGCGATTGTGAATCAATGCCAACTGTTTTGGTGCAAGACACCCCCCAAAAGGGAATGGCATTGCAGGTGGTGGCCACAGACAATTGCCCTCTCCTTATCCTTCCTGACTGATTCTTTTTGTAGTTTCAACACAGCAGCAGGACCAGTATCTGCTCGTTTGTGCGAGGAGGAACACAAGTAGCACTGCCAGAGCTTTACAAAGTGACCTCCAGCAGGCTACTGGTGTGTATGTTACTGGCCAAACTCTCAGAAACAGAATCCCATGAGGGTGTCTTGAGGGCCAGACGTCCTCTAGTAGGACCTGTGCTCACAGCCCAGCAACATGCAGCTTGATTGGCATTCACCAGAGAACACCAGAATTGGCGGGTCGACCATTGACACCCTGTTCTCTTCACAAAGGAGCACAGGTTTACACTGACCACATGTAACATATGTGAAAGAGACTAAAGATAGCTTGGTGAATGCTATGTTGCCTGCAACATCATCTAGCATGACCGGTTTGGCGGTATGACAGTGATGGTCTGGGGATGCATATACTTGGAGGTTCGCACAGACCACGTGCTAGCCAATAGACCTCAACAGTCCCGCCCAAAGCCGACTCCGGAAGTAAGAATACAAAACATTTTCTCCATTGACAATTGGAATATAAGCCATAAAAACATAACAGTCAATGGTAGACTTAAAACCAGCTACAACATGACTAAGCGATTGTATATGCTCTTATAGATGCCAAAGGTTCATGGGGCACCAACCTTGTTTTGAGATAAATGTATTTCATTCCCAATGTCTTGGATAAATACTTAATTACCCACAATCCGAAACCATCCCACTATCCCACAGTGATGCCTCTGATTGGTGGAACTCCGTGATGTCATGGAGACAAACTTGCGGTTACCATGGACATGTTTACTGAGCCCGCGAAAAAGCTTTGTTTCCAACTCTGGTAGGCTGCCCGAGTCGTACGCCTGTGTCGTAGCAAAAAATATGGATAGTTAGAAAACTGTAAATACATTTACTGAGCTGTAGATTACATCATATTTCAAGGATGACATGTAAGTAAAGTTAACTAATTCAGGTAATTTAAAGTATTATAAAGGCGGAAAGATAACACTCGCAATGTTTTATGGGATGAGTAATTCCTTGGCTTGGAATAGAAAATATGTACACAGTCTTGTACCTTCAACTTTTTTGAGATTTTTCACTCTAAATGATATTTTGTATGCTTATGACTCACATCGTAGCTGGTTAGCCTAAGATATGGTCTAAAACTCTTTATATACAGATTTTTGCAGAAGTCAACGGGAGAAATGAATGGGAAATTTATTCCGGAACCCAAGCTCTCTCGGACGAGGGGTGGGACTGTTGAGGTTTAAAGTAGCCTGACTGCTTTTAGGTACCGGGATGAAATCCTCTGACGCATTGTCAGACCTTACGCTGGTGCACTGGGCCCTGGGTTCCTCTTGGTTCAGGACAATGCCATGTGGAAGGAGTGTGTAGGCATTTCATGGATGACAAAGCATTGATGCCATTGACTGGCCCTCATGTTCCCCAGACCTGAATCTAATTGAGAACCTCTGGAATGCTATGGATCGCTGCATCCGATGCCGCCAAGTAGCACCACAGACTGTCCAGGAGCTTACTGCTGCCCTGATCCAGGTCTGGGAGGAGATCCCCCAGGACACCCTTCACCATTTCATCAGAAACATTCCCAGGGAGTGCATACAGGCACGTGGAGACCATACACACTACTGAGTCACATTATAGGTTGGAACAGCCTGTGATTTAAATTTTTTACTTACTTTTGGTGTGAGTTTGAATTCAGCCTGCAATTGTTTGGTGAGTTTGGTTTCCATTGACCATTGTTATTAAGCATTTTGATCTTTAATTTATTTCAGTCATCGAGACCTAATGTGTGATTTGAATGTTCCCTTAATTTTTTTTTGCAGTGGTTTTGTATGATGTAGAATAAAGCCTTGTTGGCAAAATTAACTGTTGCAGTTAGAATGTTGGGGAATAATGTAGAAACAAAAAATAGGTAAATCATCTAAAAAAGTAATGTTTTGGCATTCACCAATGTTTGCCTTCTTCAGGAAAGTTGATGCCAAAACATTGGTGTTTTACGTTATAAATTATTTGGAGTTGAAACTTGGAGTGTGCATCCTTTTTGTACTTAATATTTATTTTCCCTTGGTCAGCACCTCCATTTAATAATTGTTTTGCGTGTATGCCAGTTTATAGCCTATTGGGAAATGATGAACAGTGCATCTGAAAAGTATTCACAGACCTTAGTCAGGAAGATGAACAAGAACCTTATGGTCACTCTGACAGAGCTCCAACGTTTCTCTGTGGAGAGAGGAGAACCTTCCAGAAGAACAACAATCTCTGCACCAATCAGGCCTGTATGGTAGAGTGGCCAGACGGAAGCCACTACTCAGTAAAAGGCACATGATAGCCTGCCGGGAGTTTGCCAAAAGGCACCTGAAGGACTCCCAGACCATGAGAAAAAAAATACTCTGGTCTGATGAAACACAATTTGAACTGTATGTCCTGAATGGCAAGTGTCATGTCTGGAGGAAACCAGGCACCACTCATCACCTATCCAATACATCCCTGCAGTGAAGCATGGTGGTGGCAGCATCATGCTGTGAGCATGTTTTTCAGCGGCAGGAACTGGGAGACATGATTGACAGGATCGAGGGAAAGATGAATGCAACAATGTACAGAGACATCCTTCTTAAAAAAACCTGCTCCAGAGTGCTCTGGACCTCAGACTGCACACAGCCAAAAAACAAAGGAGTGGCTGCAGGACAACTCTGTGAATGTCTTTGAGTGGCCCAGCCAGAGGCCAGACTTGAACCCGATTGAATATCTCTGGAGAGATCTGAAAATGGCTCCGCATTGACACTCCTCATCCAACCTGATGGAGCTTGAGTGATACTGAAAAGAAGAATGGGAGAAACTGCCAAAAAATAGGTGTGCCAAGCTTGTAGCATCATACTCAAAAATACTTGAGGCTTTAATTGCTGCCAAAGGTGCTTCCATAAAGTATTGAGCAGAGGCTGTAAATACTTATGTACATGTGCTTTTTTCGTTTTCTTTTTTATTTGCTAAGATTGCAAAGGCACTTCTTTCACATTGACATTATGGGGTATTGTTTGTAGAATTTTGAGGGAAATAACAAATTTAATTTATTTCGGAATAAGGGTATTATATAAAAAAATGTGCTGTGAATACTTAATCATGCTTCTGTGAAAATGTTATGAAAGTATAAAAAATTAAAATGACCGTATATCTACTGTATGTGATCACTTCTGGGTTATAAAGGGCACCATGTTATTTCTGTTGTTATAATTCAACATGTAACTTCTACAATTGTATGTTTTTAAAATGCTGTTCCACTGTCATTTTTTTTAACATTTAGCTTAATAAATTACTTCCATCATTAGTTCTTGAGCAGCTTGTTATGGAACAGGCAGTGTACCTAAGATGTGTTCTTACATGCTTGATCATGCTCAAGTGACAAACCTGACTGGAGGTGTTTCACAGATCTGACTGGAATTGATTCAAATATCTGACTGCTGTTGATTTACAGACCTCACTGAAATTGATTCACAGACCTCACTGAAATTGATTCACAGATCTCACTGATATTGATTCACAGACCTCACTGAAATTGAATCACAGACCTCACTGAAATTGATTCACGGACCTCACTGAAATTGATTCAGAGACGTGACTGGAATTGTGTGTGCAGGAAGAAGGGAGAGTGTTGGATATGCCAAGCAGTGGCTATTACACATCTGTCACTTAACTGAACTCCTGAATCCTACAGATCCGAATGCCTCCAGAACTGTGGAGGTCCTTTGAACACATAAGAGTTGATTCAAACCACTGCCATGTTTACACAGCGGCACCAGAATCACAAACAAGTCTCACCTTATGTAGTTTTAAAACTGCTGTAAAACCAGACAGACATAGCATCCTTAACTATTTTTTCTTTAGATGAGTGTCTGTTATCTGTTAATCAAGCTACATTTCACATAGTTGTAAATATGAATGGGGAGAGGCAGCTCACACTGGTAATTGTTTTCAGCTGGCAGGCAACATGCTGGCACACGTTTCTGAGTGGCACAGAAGATGCTTAGCATAGGCACTTTGTTGCATCACTTGTGTTAGTTAACCTTTTCCAATGCCAGTGATTCCAAACTTTTCAACACTAACGTACATCAAAAATATAGTACTGTAAATGCACAATGTCTCTTACATTGCGCAGGATGTATGCTGACATTTCCCTGCCCTGCTTTGGTGTTGTGTGTTTAGGCTGGAATCTACTGGCTTCTGCTCATGGATAACTATGCTGCTAGTTTCTCTCTGGTTATCATCTCCTGCATCATGTGTATCTGCATCATGTACGTCTATGGTGAGTCCAACATCATGTGTATCTGGATCACGTACATCTATAGTGAGTCCAACATCATGTGCATCTGCATCATGTATGTCTATGATGCGTCCTACATCATGTTTATTTGCATCATGTACGTCTATGCAGTTTGGTTCTAAATGAATGTGATCCACGATGATGAACATAATTTGGGAAAGCTATTGAAACCCACTTTAACACAATGTGACAGCGTACTAGTGTTGTTTTTAGTCATCTTGGTTTTTAACAGTCAACAATAACTCTGGACAACAGGTCTTCTGTGGTTGGACAAGGCAATCCAGTTGTGCATGTAATAAAAGTTAAAGATCACCTAAATATTTTTATTTCATAGAGAAAAAAATAAATTACTAAAATTACAGACTTAGTCACATTTTAGTCACCTAATTTATCTATGAAATAAAGTATATTTTAGCTACCATTTATCTTTTATCATATACAGAATTATATGTATTTTCAAATTACATTACTGCTTTTGTCCAGTCTTTTAAGTTCATTGATTAAAAGTCAAAAGAATTATTACTAAATTGCTGACGAAAACAACACTACAGCGTACCCCCTCTGTTTTCAGGCCATAAGAAGTACTTCAAGGACGTTGAGATGATGCTCGGTTTCCCTCCTCCGATCTTCTTCCGTGTCTGCTGGAGATTCGTCTCACCCATCATTATATCTGTAAGAACAACTCTTCATTCACCTCTGTTACTATGGCAACTGAAGACTATGGGCGGTTTTCTTCAGGCATAGATTAAATACAAACCTGGAATAAAAAGACTGCACAATAGAGATTATACATCGCTATGTCCGGGAAAGTGGCCCTTCAAGTTTTTGACACTCAACTTGTTCTTCATTGCACAGAATATCTGCAATACATCATTAAATCATACAGTTACAAAACTACCTAGGGCTGAGGTAATCCATTTAGACATGTACTGTTCCACAGGATTTATTCAGACTTTTCTCTCTCCATGTTTCCAGTTCATCCTGATTTTCACGGTGATCCAGTACAAGCCGATCACCTATAATAACTATGTGTACCCTGGCTGGTCCCTGGCCATTGGCTTTGCTATGGCCTTGTCTTCCGTTATCTGTATACCCATCTATGCTCTGTACAAGATTGCCAAGTCGGAGGGAAACACATTTTTCGAGGTAAACTTAATATTTTGAAGAAACTGGTGGAAGTGTTTTTGTTGTTGTTGTTTTTAATAAATAATTTCATTTTAAACCTGCACTATGTAACTTTTTTTTAAACAAAAAAATACAAAAACATGACCAGTAAACATTAGGAACTAGCATATTGGATCCAGGGATGGAAAACCTCAACTTAAATAATACAAAATATAGACAATAGTAGAATAGCAAAATTGAAATTTCACAATATTTAACTATGGTACTAACGAATGGATATTATGGACAAAGTAATAATGTGTATTTTCAGAAATTTGTTATATTGTCCCTGTATTATTCCTGTGTTCAGTAAAAACATATATATAAAAAATAATTAAAAATTTCTGAAAATACACATAAAATTCGGGCTGACGGGACAAATGAGTGGGAAGTTACATAGTGCAGGTTTAACTGTTTTAAATTTTGAATTGACGTTTATTATTGTCTTAAACGTCTTCATCCTTTTTTTGTGTCCGCCACTTGAGCAGTGTAAGACCGATAATTCACCATCAATAAAAACCTACATCTCTGAATCTCCCTTTCCTCCTGCAGCGGTTGAAGAAATCGTGCAGGCCAGACGTGAAGTGGGGGCCGGCACTGAGCGAGGACAGGATAGGCCGCTACGCCGCCCCGGGATCGGAGGCTGAGGTGGATGTCCGTCCCCTGAAGGAGAAGGAGAAGGAGGAGGAAAAAAGGGATGAGATTAGCCTCTCCATCCAGGGAAGCAATGGCTCCACAGCACACAACACTACTACCCCTAGCGTATAGAGTGACCCCCCCCAATCCCCACCCGGGCCAGCATCCTCCCCCACAGCCACCCTCACCACAGATGGGGGGACATCCCGCTAGCTGGAGACCTTTACATATTGTAAGGGCTTATTATTTCTAACCTCTAGAGAAATTGGTCGTCATCCAGAAGAATTGTACTTCTTTTTTCAACGCATTTTAACGATGCAGTTTTTATTTTCATTTTTTTATAAACATTTTGTTTTCTTCACTTTTTCATATGGTGCAGGAATTGAAGTAGAAATGTTGAATTGCAAACACACTGTGTGTACATAGCCCAAAATATATACCTTTTCCTTTCCTTCTGTAAGGAAGGAATTGGCTACCTTTCTAGCGACAGTGTTGGCAGATTTAAAGCTGGAGACCAAATGTTCTTTTGGGTCGGTGCTGTGGAAACATCCAAATGGCACCTTTAGGGTCTGTTCCGCTTCCTCTGTTGTTTTATCTAGTATTGCTTTGGAACCAGAACTCTCAGCTACCCTAGTGTCTTTACACTGTTACATATGCCACTATAGTAAGCATTAACACACGACTGACTCTGCATTGCCAGGGAATAAACGCACACCTCAGCAGTGTAGAAAGCCACGAGGCCGAAGCCCCATTTCCTGGCAACGCACAGTCTGGAGCGCTTATAAAACGGTTTCCAACATTTTATTTGTGAAAATTAATATTTGAATGAGTATTTTTAGCAAAAGAAAATGGTTGCGAGGTGTGCGGTTATCGTCTAACATTAACGTACCCCCCACCAACTCTCAGCTACTCTAGTGTCTTTACACTGTTACACATGCCACTATAGTAACTACTATTAAAGCATGCCGCTGGCTGTTTAGCTGTTCATAAACCTGTCAGACATTTAATTTGATTAACTACAAAGCTATGCCCTTGTAAGTTTAATGTTAATAAGCCTATAGCACTCATTGCAACCGTAAATCCCCACACACGCACACCGAGAATGTTGATCTCCAGCTTTCTGAAGTTACCCTGAATGAAGCACATGAATTCTCAATGCCCATTCTCAGGTCCCAAAATGATTTAGAACTTACTGAACAGCTGTCAGTACCTGAGGAAAGGTTTCTTTATTATGTTGGGCTTTACAAGCGAGGGAACTACTAAAAAGACCAACCATGATGTTGATATACAGAAAGGAATGGAAAGATGGATGCATCTCGGCATAATGAAGTGCCATCTCTCTTAGTCTTCCAAGTATTTCCATGTGAAATGCATCTTAAAATGTGGCCTCTGACTTGTAAAAGAGGTGTTCCGATTGACGACAGAAGCAGCTAGCAAAACAAGGTGGCGTCTTAGTCTCTAATCGCAAAAAGGCGTCTGCCCAAACAAGGCATGTTACCAAAAACATGTTGAAACATGCATGAACTTTAATATCTCGCTGGCATGCTGGAGTATGTGTCTTTGTTAACATTTTATTTTTCCAAAACTGAAAGAGGTGTCTTCGCAGAGGAAAATTCATGTATTTACTGGCATTTTGAAGCTTAGAGCCAAGTACCGTAGTGATGTGATTGGATGAGGCAACAGGAAGGAGAGAAGCCAATTGGTTGGCCTGGAGATAGAGTTTGTCTCCAGAAGAAAAAAACAAGAAAAAAACATCAGTGATCTTTACTGAGTTCTGTAGTGTATATGTAGTTGTATAGTATCGTTCTCTTAATAGAATTGTCTTATTTTATCTTTATTATTGTAAAGTAACATAGTAAATAATTATGAGGCAAACATGTTTATTTTGTAAAGAAGCTACAGTATCTTAAGGAATAACAGTAATGTTTACCATTCCTCATCCATGACTTTTTTATTGGTAATTGTTTTATTTTGGGGATGGGGGGGTTGTATATTTCACTGGATGGTGTGGGGATCAGGGGTAGTAGTGCTCTCAAAGGTTGCTGGAGTCAGCAATTGCCAAGAAGTCCCGCCTCCCCATCTAATACAATGCATTGGTATGTGTTAGGTTGTGCTCGTATTACAATGGGTCGGCATTCTGTCGTCAATCTGCTGGGTCCTCGCCTGGCCTGCACTGATTAAGAGAGCGAGTCTGGTGAGGCAGCTGCTGCTAACGTGCTACAGAATGGCATCTTGGGGAATCTTCTGATTTTAACTTTGTTTTTCCCTTTAACCAAGGACGCCATCACTGTATGTAAATACTATTCAGCATCTTATCCGACTGCATCAACCCAGTGTCTGCTGTGGTGTATATGACTTAGTTTTTCTTCTTCCACTTTTCTTCAGTGTCGCTATCCAGACATTGTCCAAAATAGACCCACATCCTTGCAGTCTAACTAGAGGCATATCTGACACTCAGGGTGTATGTAGCTAGCTGGTTTGTTATTTGGTCGCAGAATTGACACGATTACCTATGTAGTTCACTACTTTTTATTAGCAACTATAGGTTTGAGGGCAAAAGTAGTGTACCTTTTAGGGAATAGGATGCCATTTGTGATGTATGCAAAGTATTTGGTTATTTGAACAAAAACAAAAAACAGAACTGTACAGTAGGTTATACAGCTCAAGACTCCAGCTTTATTTCAGATGAAAACAGGCTGCTGGCCTCTCCCATGACTGACAGAAGCACAGCTCGAACAATTCAAACTATTATCATAGAAAGTACTGGAAACTATAGCACAATATGTTTTAACTTGTTTATTAACTAATCTTGAAAGGATCTATACACAAGACGGCTTCATATCATTTTGGTGAACATCAGTTTTGCAGCTGGTGTAAATTGTTGGGCTAAAGGGCTGGTTTCACTATAATAGCCCTAATGACAGACTTTGGTAACGGAATTAAATGATCTATGATTATTCTCCACGTGGGCTCAGGCCAGGTTGCCTCTGGATACTGCGAGGGAGTTCTCTAGAACGTATCTTCTTATCCTGAAACTGTGAACTGTTCACCCGTAGTTCTCTACTTAATGATAAGTAGTAATAAGTGAAGGATAACCAACTTGCTATACAACACTTTGATCTGCTGTCCCCACTAGTCTTATCAGATTCTTGTACAGTCATGTAAAAAATAATATCGGAACTGATGTGTATGTGTGTTATTTTGTTTTTATTTGATGCTAGGCGGGGTATATAATTTTTCTTGTAGCACAATTAGCCGATGTTAAGTGTAATATGTATTTCTGTGTAGTTGGTACCCTGCTGCTTTGTCTATTCCTAGATCCAGGATATTCTCTGTATTGATGTCACGTAATTCTAATCAGTCAGTAGCTATCCATGTTGTCTTCTTAACAAAACACAATCTACCTTTTAAGAGAACTTTGTTTTTGTACTAAAAAATATAATGTATTTTACTGTCAAGGTTGAAATCATCCATGTTCAGTGACACTACCTTTTCTCTTGTTCTAAAAGCCATCTGATATCAAAAGTATTGCCAAACAAAAGCTTGGGTTGAAACTTGAAATACAGTATTCTGTTGGAGGTACATGACCTGTCTGCAGCTATGTGACTTTTTCGGTGATGTATAATAACAGTGTTGGGGCTTCTTTCAATCTTTATCACCGATGTTAGAGCGTTGCTGAAATTGAAAGGCATTTTACCTGCTGAAGTGGCGACCATGTTGAAGGTGAAACTAAATTTACCTTTCGGTTTCAGTTGCACAACCTTTAACGCTTCAGCGATAGATTGAAAAGAGCCCTTCATCTATTTTACGTATCGATGATGCCAACAGTATTAAGCCAATGTCATGGTACTGTAATGCAGTGATATCTTTTTACAATATAACGACTAAGCTGTAAATGGCCTTTAAAAATTTGGTGGAGTATTTTGCATGTGCATATGTGGAAAACAATGAAAATAAATCAAACACCAAAATCAGTAATATTGTAACTGCAATAAATGTGACATTAGGTCAAAATATCTATGTGTTTCAGAATATAAACTTCATATATTTCAATAAGGAAAGGTTTTGACCAAATGTCTCACAACCAGTGATTTTAACTAGAAGCATAAGCAGGTAGTGTACAATATGTGCATAACAGACCTGTCTGTACCTTGTTGTATTATGCATCTTAGTTTTTTCGTCTTATCTACATCTTGATTGTGCCTTCATTTTAAAGATGAGAATAGGTGTTTATACGATTAGGATAATAATCTGTCATCAGCTTGTTATTCCCACCCTTAAAGGTAGTCAGTTTTATAGCTTAGCAAATTGAAATATTTATCACCATTATATTGAAATTCTTCACAGGGGACAACATTGATTTAAAAGTGTCACTTATTGAATTGTAAGTCATAACATTGGAACTCTTTGTTTTTCCAGTGACCACCTTTCAAATTCTGTAAAAACTGTACTTCTTTATGGGGAAAAAAACAACTAAAATGGCAGTTTATATGAGATAATGATTACCTAAACTATGCAGTGCTTTATTACACACGAAAGCACAGCCAAAAATGCGTATCAAAGATGGACCATCATGCCCACTGAAAAACAATAAAAGCACAACATGTCTAATCTAAAGTAAGCATAGCCATTGCAGGGTTTTCAGTCGGTCGGTTAGTAAGTTGTGTGGAATTATATGAGATAATGATTACCTACACTATGGAGTGCTTTATTACACACAAAAGCACAGCCAAAACTGCGTGTCAAAGATAGACCATCATGCCCACTGAAAAACAATAAAAGCACAACTTGTCATTTCCTCATTACAATTCCTGTTCAAATGGCAAAGTTAGCACTGCATAGTGTATCGTTGACCGATCTAATTAGCTTTTTCATATGTTTGAAATATATAGAAATAATGTTTTTACAGATTATGGAATTTTACGAAAATAGAACATTTTATTCTCAAAATATTATATTATAATATAAATTAAAATAATTAGCATAAATGGCCATGATAAGGAAACATGGCCACACTTTTGACACAGGGAACAGGTATTTGTTTTATTTACAAATGTAGGCACAATCACTGAACAACATCAAAACATACAGTAGGATGCATGTTACCAGAAGGTACAAACAAGGCTAATTACACACTGGATGAATATTAACTTTGTGACCCTCTATGGAATCATTGTTAATCACCACATATTAACAACACTGTAATATGTCTTCTACATTTGTGATGTAATATACATGTTACTAGTAGGCCTCTACTGTACTAAAACTGTGATGTATCTGTTCTGTGATTAACTATGATCACAGAGGAGACCTAAATTTCTTACTCTTACACATTTCTACAAGTCATTTCAGCACTTTAAAGCAACATATTTAATAGCACGTACAAGCATCCATTTTGAAATAATGTATTTACAATGGTCTATCCAAACTTTTTAAAGGCCCTGTTTATACCTGCGTCCTGATCTTGAGTTGATTTTATCAGAACCAATCAGATAACAATTCATATTGTTTACCCTGTCTGAAAATGTAGGTGCAATGATACTAGGTTGTTATTACATGCATTTTTGACATGGAAAAGTTAGGTATAAACCGGGCCATTGTATTAACAGAGAAGATGTGATGTTACAGTATGCCAATGTAAAGTATCATATGGGTGAATAAAGCACAAATGAACTGAAAACAGTACTGCTATGTTATCATATACATCTAACCTTGTTTCTTGAACCTTAGGGCCAAAATGCATTGATTTGTCTTAGTCATGTCAGCTGTATATCGTAAACTGTCCAATTACAAATGGTAAATAAAATGTATTTTAAAGATCAAAGTGTGGCTTACATTACATCTTTATAACACACCCTGCAAGTAAAAAATAAACTCCTATGTATTTCCTGAAATGCATTCAATTAATAGTTAAATTAGGTAGCTCAAACGTGAATCATCACTAAGGAATACTAGGTTCCTCTTTAGATTCTTTGGGAAATGACCATACTCACATGTACAGTAACATTTGTTTCTTATATCAGTTGTAAGACTAATGACAGCACTTTAAGGGCCGCTTTCACAGACCGATTAATCAAAGTCTGGAAAAATAATTAAGATTGAGATTTCCAATTAAATTGATTTTATTTATTTTTTACTCAAGGACTAGGCTTAATCTGAGTCCATGAATCCACCCCAAAATATTAACGTCTTTACAAATTTGCAACATTCCCTTTAAAGGTACTATATATAGACTCTGTGTAGAATTTCACAGTGAAATCAGTACTGTCTATTTCAGTGACCAGCTTTAAAAAGCTGTAGAAAATGTATTTCATGATATTTGAAAAAGGAGCTTAGATGGGCATTGATTTCACACACTATGCAGTGCATATTCTGGATTTAAACTATTGCAATGAGTATGTGAAGACTTTTGCTTCTGCAGTGTTTGCCAATGGCCACACAATGGCATTTTAGGCCGTGCTTTTATATGTTAACAAAGCACTGCATAGTGTAGCGTAACATCCCACATGCATCCTATTTTCACATTTTAAGAATATCAACAAATACCATTTTTATAGTGTACGTAAGCTGGTAACTTCAAAGAGCAAGTAGCTAAGTGAAGTCTGTCTGTTTAAACTTTTTACGTTTGTAAAGATGTCACCTTGTAGCAGTAGTATGCAATGACCAGACTACAGTTCACACTTCCTGTCCACTTCTGCCTGAAGAGATTGGACTCAGGAGCTGAGTAGGCTGTCCCCGAGGCAGGCGCCTGGAAACTCTCTGCCCCCTGCTGGCTGGCCTCTGCGCTGCTGGAGGAGCAGGGTGAAACATGCTGGCAGGGGTCTGTTGATCACAGCTCCCTTCACTCCACAGAGGCTGTAAGCAGGAACTGAAAGAACGCCGTCCGCCAGAGGACACCGATATCCGGCTGGTCACAGAGTCTGACCCTGAATCGTCACATGTTTGAAGTCTCTCAGTGACGAGTCGAGGACTACACCTGCCAGATCTGTCCCGGATGCTGTGTTCCAAGACAGGTTTGGGGCAGAGTTCCGCTGTGTTTACTGTACTAGGAGAGCAGACCAGTGTTGGTAGGTGGCTGTCCTCACAGGCATTGGCTCTGTCATTGCATGAATGAGACGTCACTGAACTGTGGTTGATAGTACATGGATATTCGTGTGTTACGGTTTGGAGAGGACAGTGTTCTCTGGTGTTGGATAAGCTGCTTGGCTGGCCTCTTGTCCTGTTCAAGGGAGGCGTTCTGACGGATGCTCCAGCTAGTG
Organism: Umbra pygmaea; assembly: GCA_016801145.1. Lineage (NCBI taxonomy): Eukaryota > Metazoa > Chordata > Actinopteri > Esociformes > Umbridae > Umbra > Umbra pygmaea. The sequence continues at coordinate 2,010 of JACXGM010009059.1, read as the reverse complement.
GGGCACTGGGCCTGGGATGTGGAGGATGCGGTCTGAAGATTCTCTGTATGTCGTCTGTGGGCAAACCTGTCGACCTGAGAACAGCAACCACCCCCTTAACAGCTTTCATGATGGCAGAGATACAGTCTTATGTGAAGGCACTGATGGAATACAGTATGCTACAATGAGTCTTTCTGTGAACAGAAACAGTGAAACATTACACCCTTCTGCACATGCTTTTACAGGATTCGTTTTCCACAGATCCCAAATCTTAAACAAAATGTTTGGGCACCCTGTCACGTAGCTCTATGTATCACCTCATTTGACAGATTTACAGTGGCACATGTGTGAACCATCTGGAATTACCTGGATCTATGCATAAATTATACATACAATGTGATCTGATCTTCATCTAAGTCATGTGGAAGTAATTTACCAATACTTGTTTTATTTATACTTTATTGCAATAGCATATTCTCATTATGATTTATGTTAATCAGTGTTTGATAATATTTACAGTGTGTTTAAGCCAGTAACTGCATGCCTGGGTTTTAGTATGTCACTTCTATTTAGAAACTCAGAGAAAATAAGCTATCCACTATAAATTGATAATGAACAACTTCTAGTTTGAGGAAGGGTCTTACAGTTGAAGACAGATGTTTACAAACACCTTAGTCAAAGACATTGAAACTCAGTGGTTCACAATTCCTGACATTCAATCCTAGTAAAATGTCCCTGCTGTAGGTCAGTTAAGATCACCACTGAAAGAAATGTGAAGTGTCAGAATAATAGCAGAGAGAAGGATATGACAACTTTTATTTCTTTCATCACATTCCTACTGGGTCAGAAGTTTACATACACTGGAATAGTAGCATTGCATTTAAGTTGTTTAACTACGTCTCAGGTAGCCTTCCACAAGTTTCCCACAATAAGTTGGGTACATTTTGGCCTATTCCTCCTGACAGAACTGGTGTAACTTAGTAAGATTTGTAGGCCTCGTTGCTTGCAGTCTTTTTCAGTTCTGTTCACAAATGTTCTAAAGGATTTAGGTACATTTTTGGGAGGGTAACTCCAATAACATGACTTTATTGTTCATAGGCCATTTTGCCACAACTTTGGAAGTATGCTTGGGGTATTTGTTTATTTGGAAGTCCCATTTGCGACCAAGATTTTATTCCTGACCAATGTCTTGAGATGTTACTTCAATATATCCACATCATTTTCTTTTCTCATGATGCCATCTATTTTGTGAAGTGCACCAGTCCTTCCTGCAGCAAAGCACCCCCACAACATGATGCTGCCACCCCTGTGCTTCACAGTTGGGAGCTTGCAAGGCTCTCCCTTTTTCCTACTAACATAAAAATGGTCATCAAACAGGTCCATTTTTGTTTCATCATACCAAAGGACTTTTCTCCAAAAAATATTATCTTTGTAACCATATGCAGTTGCAAACCTTACTCTGGCTTTTATATGGTCTTTTTGGAGCAGTGGCTTCTTCCTTGCTGAGCATTGATATAGGATTTGTTTTACTCTGGATATAGAAAGAGTTGTATCTGTTTCATCCAGCATCTTCACAAGGCCCTTTGCGGTAGTTCTGGGATTGATTTGCACTTGTTGCACCTAAGTAGGTCCATCTCTAGAAGACTGAATGCATCTCTTTCCTGAGCAGTATGAAGGCTGCATGGCCCATGGTGTTTATTCTTGCATACTATTGTTGGTACAGACAAACGTGGTAGCTTCTGCCTTTTGGAAATTGCTCCCAAGGATGAACTAGACTTGTGGAGGTCTAAAAAGAATACCTGAGGACTTGGCTCATTTTTTGATTTTCACATGATGCCAAGCCATGAGTTTGGAGGTAGGCCTTGAAATACATCCACATTTACACCTACAATTGACTCAAACAATGTAAATATGCCTATCAGAAGCTTCTAAATCCTTGACATAAATGTCTAGAATTTTCCAAGCTGTTTAATAGTACAGTCAACTTAGTGTATGTAAACTTCTGATCCACTGGAATTGTCATATAGTGTA
>JACXGM010009058.1:0-28092 GCA_016801145.1 Umbra pygmaea | reverse complement strand
CTCATTAACACTCTGCACACACATTACACCCTCATTAACACTCTGCACACACATTACACCCTCATTAACACTCTGAAAATACATTAAACCTTCAATAACACTCTGCATATACATTACACTCTCATTAACACTCTGTAAATACATTAAACCCACATTAACACTCTACACACACGTTACACACTTATTAAAACTCTGCTTACACATTACACACTCATTAAAACTCTGCATACACATTACACACTCATTAACACACTGCCTCCAAATTACACACTCATTAACACTCTGCTTACACATTACACACTCATTAAAACTCTGCATACACATTACACACTCATTAACATACTGCCTCCAAATTACACACTCATTAACACTCTGCACACACATTACACACTGCACACACATTACACACTTATTAACAACACATTGTTCACAGAAAATACACACGCATGTACACATTTTCTGCATACAAAACACCATGCAAACACACAATACACACTGTGTATATGCACACAACCCATGGATACACTATGGATACCCAATACATCAATATCTCTCATAGCAAAAATGCTGGCACTTACATTAAGTTCACCTGTCAACTCCACAACAAGGGATACTTTGACCTCTGTTAAAGGGACCAAGAGACCAAGAATTTAATTGCATACATGAAACCTCGTTCAGGACCAATATCACATCAATGGAATCAACCAAAGAAACTTCAAGTCCCACAATGCAGTGTTGCTGACCTGCCTGTCCTTTAAGCTGCTCACACTGCTCCTGCAACCTGTGGGCTCGGCCCTCCTCCTCGTGTAGCCTCTGTCTGCTGGCCTGTCCGTCACAGCGCAGGGCCTGGCAGTCTTCCTGGACTATCAAAGCCTGACGACAGAGGGGCCACACATCAACACCTCCATGTGTTCTCTCGTTCTTTCCCCCACCTCTACTTGTTCTATTGATGTACCTGTCTCCTCTCCCACTCCACCGCTCCCTCCATCTCTTCCACCCTCTGAAGCAGCGCACAGTGGGATTTCTCCAGCTCAAAATATTGAGCCGACTCTTGGGACAGCTGATTCTTCAGCTAAAAATGATGAAGGACATGAAAGCTGAACAGATTTCTAGAAAGAAATTTTAACAGTATAGTAAAGTACCTATCAAGCGGTGGCTGATGTAACATATCCTGCTTATCCCATTATGATACAAGTGCCCCAGCAGTGACCTGACCTGCTCCAGCTTGTCACTCATCTGGACTTTAACTTTCTTCAGCTCCTCCACAGCCAGGGACAGATTTATCTGAAACAACAGTACCCGAACCATTTGTATTGGAAAAAATATTGATTGAAATAAAGCAGTGGGTGAACGCTCTTCACACTGTTAAGATGCTTAAGACCGCATGTGTTGAAGATGAGCTACCTTGGAGGCAGTAGTGACCTCCAGTGCCTCCCCCAGTTTCTGCACCTGACCCTGGGCCTCATCCCTGTCCAGCTGAGCCTGGCAAAGCTGGTCCCTGAGTCTCATCAGCTCTCTCTTGGAGGTCCTCTGCTCCTCCTCACTCTCCTGTTGCAGCGCAGACAGCTGCTCCTTCAGACAAGCTGCACAGAGGGGCCGAGGGCCAGGTGTGGATAGGAACAGGATTTATGCTGGGGCTTACTGAACTGGAAGCACTTAGGTCCAAGAAGGTATAAAACAAGGCAATGCTGTTTTTCTTTTACTGCTACGGTACTTCTGTAGTGTGCAAGCCAAAACTGCAAGCTGTTTACGTTCAGACTATAGACAAATTTTCAAAAAAACTTTTTTCAAATACATTTTATCGAAGTTACATTTGCTCAAAAGAAATAATTAAAGGGAGAAAATCCTGACTTGAACAGAAACTGCCACCTTTGGATTCTATGGTGTGTTGAGTCAGTTGTCTGACTGCAAAAAAAGTTGTGGGATAAAATGCTACATTACATCCATTGCAGTGTTTATTGTATACAGTAATGCAGGTTGTCAGCCATTACCTGAGTGTGAGGGATCCAGCTCTCTCTCTGTCTCTAGACGGAATACTGTGAGCTTGAGGGTCTGCAGAAGGCTCTCCATGCGACACACTCTGCTCACTAGTCCATCACACTGGCGCCACAACAGTCCCTCTCCCCCGGGCTCTTTCAGTGCATAGTGCATCTTTACAGGACTGACGGGCCGCCGCTGGATGGGGAGTCTCTCTCTGGACTGCAGGATCTGCTCTCTAGATACTCCCAGATTGCCCATGTCTTTGATGAGTGACTCTGCCTGCTCCTCGGCCATCAGGAGGCGCTGTTGCAATAGAGACAACGCCTCTGGGGCTGTGACCGCTGCATCCATTGGCTGGATCACTGAGCGAGACATGACTGATGAACGGGTCAGGGTGGAAAAGAGGCTATTTCTTTTCACACACACATTTGTGATGATTTACTCAAAAAAGCCAGACAGAACTCTAAGTTAGTTTACTACAGTACTTATCTAAATCTCTGCCCATTTTTTGAAATAATTTGAAAACCTACCTTTCAGAGTATCTAAAATAGCTAACAGTACTGCCACCACCTCTGTTGTCTTTGTAACTTATGTTTATTAATTGTATGGAATTCTATCCAGCATTGACTTTTTAATGATAGCCCATTCAATTAAGGCAGTTTAGTCACTACTACGTTGTGTAGCTAGTTGTTTACCCTACATCAAATGTGTATACCATTTAAGTCGCTTTGTTTAAAAAGAGCATCTGCTAAATTATTCAAATGTAATCAACTATGTTTGCAATAAACATTTAGCCAGTCTTATAAATCATAGCAGGTATTGTAAACTAGCTACCTAGATATTTATAGATTCACAATTATTATCTAGACAAATTCGCCGTCGTGCACCAAGCCCTTCGGAAACCATGTAACCAATCACAGCAACGTGTTGTTTGCTATGACGATACATGCCTAACGCTTCGCAGAGGGTAAAAATAACCCAGGAAAGGCACAAGACTCCCCCAGTTTGAAAAACATCAATGCACCTGTTGTGTAAATATTAACTATAAGTCCATAAGCTACCAACCCTGACTCTAGACACTTACCAGAATTTGCCCGCAGCTACTTCCGCTACTTGTTTCTATAGCGACGCGTCTTATGGCTTCCTTCTTTCAAATCAACCGCCCTTTGATCCCGCCTGAGCACATTGATTCCACGAAATCGGTGCCTTTTGTGTCCTTAAGAAATAATCAGTCATAATATTACTATAAATATCAATAAAGTTATAATTTAAAAAACATTATATTACTATGTATTCTTCCATCAATATCACATCAAAATAAAGTCAATTAAATATTATTTTAAATAATTAAAATTGCATTTATGCTTATATGGGTGAGCTTTTTGGCCTGTCCCTCCCTACGATTGTTCTTTTTCACCAGGACGTTTCCTCTGTAAAGTTTAGGCAAAATTATAAAAGTTTCACATTTCCATATTGAGGCAGGTATAATCTCATTTAAAAAAAATATTCTTGGCATTCATATAGATTATTTTTAATAAAATATGAATCATTTTATTGATGTCCCCTGGATTCATGTCAGGCCTGTTACCCACACCAAAAAAAACCTGTAAAACAATGGTAGATTCCAGTGACATCATTACAGGAATTTGCATCATCTCTCAACCAGGATTCCAACAGTTAGTACACAGGTACATTTTTATCTCTCTTCTATAATGTACAATTTTTTATGTTTTATGAGGTTAAACTGGGTGGGTGGCATCATTAACGTCAAAACTGTTACCATGTTTTTAACGTATACATGTAAAAATGATTCATGTACTCTGCTATGATCAATATCTACAGGTAATATACTTTCAAAATGTACACCATCTGCTTTTGTGACCTAGCACTATTAGCTAGCAATAAGCAAAATAGCTTGAAATCGTCAAGCCTGTTACCGTCAGGCCTGTTACTTCTCTAGAGTAACAGGCATGACATAAATTAGTTTTCACCCAGTTTATTTGTATGAAATGCAAAAATGTTGAAGGTAATTCTGTATTATTGTCCAACTTTAGTAATGTCCACATTATTCAGTGTGGATAGCATATGAGCAGCATCACATTTTTAGTTATTATTGTTGGTACATGAATCTGGTATTTAATGTATTACAGTGGTACTACTGAGCTTCTTGTATTATTTGCATAGTTTTAACATTATTGTGTTGATTTTATATTTGCCCTACACTTTTTACAGATGTTGGTTGTATTGCATTAAGTGCAGCAGAAAAGCAAAGGCACTATCATGCTCGCCGAGATGGCGATCCCGAAATAAGGGCTAGCTACCTTGTGGGAGAACGATAAAAGGAAGAGAGAGGATTCCTACACCCAGGTCAAATGCATGCATATTGCACTTTGTAATAAATTATAATGGCCTCATGAAGATTATGCACTTTGGTACCTCTATGATGATGTACTTCGTTTCATCCCTGCCCCCCTGCCAATCAATGCCCATCATATGGAGTTCCAAAAAGACATATGGTTGGGTCATACTCAGTAAAATGAGAAGTCTCTGAAATTTCTTACCTTCCTCACAGGTTTTTCACTTATTAGTGAGGCTGTTTTCAATCTGTTTTGACTGGCTATTCTCAGTTTCCTTTTAATTGGTACAACATATAATGGTTACAATATTGTCAACATATAAAATGCTTACCTACTTCAGTGTGAAAATAACTGGCGATATGTGATCTGACTGTTGATGTTTGGGTTTTAAGAATGCCCTGGTTGATTTTGTGTTAATGACCAGTGTCAATAACTGATCTGTTTCAATAAAAGTTTTGGTAACACTTTCTATGAAGTACATTTTAAAATGCTTTATAATACTATCCATAAGGCATTATACCACTAATTTTAAGTATTTCTAATGATGTATAAGTTGTTATAAATACACATATAAAGCTATATGTTGCTTTATAGGTCATTATCAATAATGAATTATAAGGCTCTAATTTTGAGAAATACGTAGAGCTTTATATGTGTATTTATAACAACTTATACATCATTATAAATACTTATAGTTCGTATTATTATGCTTTATACATAGTATTATAAAGCATTATAAAATGTACTTCATAGAAAGTGTTACCAAAGTTTTCTTCCATAATGTCTGTCAATTACACATGCAACTGCAATGACAAACAAGAGCAGACCAAATCTTGCAAAGTAAAACCACATATAAAGAGATGGATGCATGGGCCTATTTACAGTAGACTCAAAACATCAAATCTTTTAGAAATGTGCTTCACTAACACAACTATGCCAATCAAGTGCTAAACAATATAATGTAATTTAAAAAGGAAAAACTATTCAGTATTATGTACAAATATGTACAGTGCATGCTGAAGAATGTGTGTCCCATCATTCGTGTTATTTTGGTCATTCATGTTACTGTGACATCAGGCCTGTTACTGTGATTCAGTTGATGAAAAAATCTAAAAATTTCAATTAAAATGACCTTCCAAGCTTTACTATTGTAATGTAAGCCATATGGTATTTTGGACAAGGCCCTATTTTGATATTTGACTTGTGAAAATATAAACTTTTCTAAATTGATATGTCATCACACTCAAACATTAAGATGATCTTGGTAATTTGAATGATAAATATAATATCAAAGAAAAAAAATGAAAATTCTGAAGTAATCCTAGTGAATAGAGGGACTAAAATACTGCTTATATATGTATAACATATTACATATTTCTTAATGAAACTATAGTATATAGTAACACTTGTGTTGCTAACAGGCCTGACATAAATATCATAAGATGAAGTAGATAAATATTCATAAAATAAAAATACACGTAGCCTGAGATGGCACAGTATAGTTTCTAATTATTTTAAGATGTTTTCATTACATGGATATTAAAAAAAATTAAGTTTTCATATTTTATTTTTCCAAAGTTGAAAATGCATTGATTTTGTGGAATCACCCATAAGGTGGTTTGGTCCATAAGTTTGCTGGTAACAGTGGGGCACTAGTTTTTTATGTATCAGGCAAGATGTATTTCCAAGTAATTTGCATTGTAGCCAATGATGTGATTTTGACTCTTCTTTCTGACTCTGCACTTTGAGTATTCTACATTACGTATAGAATCGTTTTTGCTATATAAAGCAATATGTATCATATGTAGTGTGTTATAATGTATTGCATTTAAGGTTCAGGAGTGTGTTGAACATATAGCTAGTGTTGCTGAATGTAGAACACAGTTCCCACATGAACTAAATATTTTTTGGTTAATAGATGTCATCCTGAATATTTGCTAGGATACATTCACTACATTGTGTAGTTTTGCTGTATCAGGCAATATGTAGTCCTCATTACTGTGAGTAGCATTGTGTTAATAATATGGGCAGGGTAAAAAGTCACCAACCTCTGTCATTACATAGTACCCAATGATTTGACATCATATTCTGACACTACACACTCTGCTGAGTATGAGATGGATTTTGGTCACTTTCACTGCAGTGTATGAGAAGGATTTTGCTGTATAAGGCAATATACCACAAACACCCAAGATGCCTTATTGCCATATTCAATCAGTTACCAGAGCAGCTGGTACAGTAATACTTTATGTGATGTCATACTCATGTGTTATAAGGTCACTTATAAACTGGGTGATTTGAATGCTGAATCTTGATTGGCTGAGAGCCATGGAATAATAAAAGCTGTATACCACGGATATGACATCACACCACATTCTACTGCCTAATTGCACTGGTAAATGGTTTATACGCGCAATAAGGCATCTCAAGGGTTTGTGAACTATTGCCAAAATAACAGTGCTGTATTCATGCACTCACTGAAGCATTGTGTATAAGAGATTTTAGCCGTGGTATATTTGCCATATCAGCATTCAAAGCACCTATTAGGATAATAAATCAAATCAAATATGATAACCTAAGCTAGAAGGCCATTGTACAATCTTTGGATTTATATTAATTTAAATTGATGACGTTACTAATTCTAGTATTCTTACATTGTATGAAGAGACAAATATAGAATCAGTTTAACCAGAAGGAGACCCGAAAAGAAACAAACTAATCCAATCACTCTTTGCCCTCTCTGTAACAGCAGATTCCAGGGTTGGGGTCTGTTCCAGTTTATTTCTGGAATTCAATTGATATTTCCATATAAATTAATTTTCTAATCGGAGGTAATTTGAAAAATCATAATTTATTGGAATTCCAGGACTGATGACATCTAAAAGGAATTCATCACAATCTGGTAGCTTGCTAACAAAGGGAAAAATTATAATTAAAATTATACACTGCTCAAAAAAATAAAGGGTACACTAAGATAACACATCCTAGATCTGAATGAATGAACTAATTGTATGAAATACTTTTGTCTTTACTTAGTTGAATGTGCTGACAACCAAATCACGCAAAAATTAACAATGGAAATCAAATTTATCAACCCATGGAGGTCTGGATATGGAGTCACACTCAAAATCAAAGTGGAAAACCACACTACAGGCTGATCCAAATTTGATGTAATGTCCTTAAAACAAGTCAAAATGAGGGTCAGTAGTTTGTGTGGCCTCCACATGCCCGTATGACCTCCCTACAATGTCTGGGCATGCTCCTGATGAGGTGGCTGATGGTCTCCTGAGGGATGTCCTCCCAGACCTGGACTAAAGCATCCGCCAACTCCTGGACAGTCTGTGGTGCAACGTGGCGTTGGTGGATGGAGCGAGACATGATGTCCCAGATGTGCTCAATTGGATTCAGTTCTGGGGAACGGGCAGGGCATTCCATAGCATCAATGCCTTCCTCTTGCAGGAACTGCTGACACACTCCAGCCACATGAGGTCTAGCATTGTCTTGCATTAGGAGGAACCCAGGGCCAACCGCACCAGCATATGGTCTAACAAGGGGTCTTTGCGGCCCCCCAAAGAAATGCCACCCCACACCATTACTGACCCACCCCCAAACCAGTCATGCTGGAGGATGTTGCAGGCAGCAGAACGTTCTTCACGGCATCTCCAGACTGACACGTCTGTCACATGTGCTCAGTGTGACCCTGCTTTCATCTGTGAAGAGCACAGGTCGCCAGTGGCGAATTTGCCAATTTTGGTGTTCTCTGGCAAATGCCAAACGTCCTGCACGGTGTTGGGCTGTAAGCACAACCCCCAACTGTGGACATCGGGCCCTCATACCACCCACCTGTTTCTGACCGTTTGAGTGGACAAATGCACATTTTTGGCCTCCTGGAGGTCATTTTGCTGGGCTCTGGCAGTGCTCTTCCTGCTCCTCCTTGCACAAAGGTGGAGGTTGCGGTCCTGCTGCTGGGTTGTTGCCCTCCTACGGCCTCCTCTACATCTCCTGATGTACTGGCCTGTCTCCTGGTAGCGCTTCCATGCTCTGGACACCACGCTGACAGACACAGCAAACCTTCTTGCCACAGCTCGCATTGATGTGCCATCCTGGATGAGCTGCACTACCTGAGCCACTTCTGTGGGTTGTAGACTCCATCTCATGTTACCACTAGAGTGAAAGCATCGCCAGCATTCAAAAGTGACCAAAACATCAGCCCGTAAGCATAGGAACTGTGGTCCACACCTGCAGAACCACTCCTTTATTGGGGTGTCTTGATAATTACCTATAATTTCCACCTGTTGACTGTTCCATTTGCACAACAGCATGTGAAATTGATTGTCAATCAGTGTTGCTTCCTGAGTGGACAGTGTGATTTCACAGAAGTGTGATTGACTTGGAGTTACATTGTTTAAGTGTTCCCTTTATTTTTTTGAGCAGTGTAGTAAATAAACTAGGTCAATCATGTCAGTTCAATATCGATTGGGAGGGAGTGTTAGGTAGTGTGTAGGTAGTGTGAAAAAGAAGACAGCTATCCATTGGACGTTTCTAAGGTGATGTCCAAAAGAAATTACTGGGTGTCCTTGAAGGAGTCTGACAAACCCTGTTCATCACATTTCAGGTTTCAATTATTATTTTTTAAATGAAAAATATTGTCAACAATTATAAAAGAAAACCCTCAGTAAGAAGCATGCTATGCATTTAGTTTGTGTTCCATGAAAATGAAATATTTTAATTCAGATTGATTTAGAAATTCCAAGAAGTAACTTAAACTACTGATGATTTGCTGCTTTTGGTCCAACTTTTTACTGTGGAGACGTCGACATGTATTACCTGATGGAATTTAGAAGTTTAATATTCTCATGTCACTCTGGACAGATTCCTGTAGAATATTACATGTGCAAATACTGCCAGAGTTTGTATAGTGGTATAAACTACTGACTTATACAGTGCATTCAGAACGTATTCACAGTGCTTCACTTTTTCCAAATTTTGTTATGTTGCACCCTTACTCCAAAATGGATTAAATCCATTATTTTCCTAAATTCTACAAAAAATACCCAGTAATGACAATGTGAAAGCAGTATGTTAAAAATAAGCAAATTTATTAAAAATAATAAAACGAATAAAGCACATTTACATAAGTAGTCCCAGCCTTCAAAAAAGTATTGAGCAGAGGCTGTGAATACGTATGTAGACGTGCTTTTTTGTTTTTAAAAATTTGCTATGATTTTAAACAAACTTCTTCCACATTGTCATTATGGGGTATTGTTTGTAGAAATTTGAGAAATAATTAATTTAATCCATTTCAAAATAAGAGTGTAACATAAAACTGTGGAAAAAGTGAAGCGCTGTGAATACTTTCCAGATGCACTGTCCATGCTCCCCATTTCCCCAGCCTATACTACCACAATAGTCTTTAATGAATGTTTTCTACATTTTGAATAACAGTCATTGAAAAGTGATGTTTCTTTCAGAAGTTCCTCATTGAACAGTTCCTCAGATAATCTGCAATGCAGTTGATTGACTGAGCTGCATGGTTCACTTTGATAGTGGCTTTTTAAAAGTTTCTACTTTGCTATGAATCCTGACACGACTCTCTGCATTACCAATGTACAGTCAGTTACAAGATTTTTAATATACACTTTATTAAAAATATACAAAGGTCCTCTTTTGAATAAAATAAAATGTACAAAAACTATGTATATGTTGAAGTATAAATTAAACACAAACACATAAAATTGACATATCACAGAGTCTGTTTTGCCCGTAGCTTCTGTAAGGTTTTCTGTAGACAGAAAACATCAAATGTAAGAAAGAACAGTTTATGTACATTATTATAACTTTAATTATTGTAATATGATGTTGGATGAATGCTTTGCTACCTTGTGAAACTCCTTGGCCTTCTCTCTGTTGTGGGCATAAGCCTCCTGTCGGACCCTGATCTCTTTCTGATGCTTCACCTCTTCTAGACGGCTGTATAATCTGCAGAAACAAGCACCGGCATAATGTTATGACACAGTGTTTAGTGTGCCAATAAAAACAATGTTAGGTACTGAAGAGGGTTATTAGATCAATTAGTGTCTGTGCGTGTGTGTGTGTGTGAATTGTCCTGAGGTACAATGAAATGTGTTACCTGTGTGTTCTCTGGCGCATCTCAGTGCTGTCCTGTTTCCTGGTCTCAGGCGTGCTGATCCTCACCTCCCCAACCTTGTTCAGCTTAGCCTCATTGACTGAAGCCAGAGAGTCAGGATTTTGTTTCAGTAACACTATATTATTTACCATGCCAAATACCAACAGTTTGACCAATGACTAAACCCATTTACTACTTAAGACACTTCATGTGTTGGTTTTGTACCCAACATTCTAATGTTTAGTTGTTTTGTTACCTGGCACAGACGGCTTTAAGCGGTCTTGAGAGTTTGGCTTTTTTTGCTTGTTGTCCACTCTGTGGGATGACAATGCACTCCTGGGTTTAGCCTTTGAAGGCTGGACAGTTGTGGGGTCAAACTGGGTCCTGGTGTTTGTTTTGGCCTTGGGCTCAGTGGGGTCAGACTGGGTCCTGGTGTTTGTTTTGGCCTCAGTGGGGTCAGACTGGGTCCTGGTGTTTGTTTCGGCCTTGGGCTCCGTGGGGTCAGACTGGGTCCTGGTGTTTGTTTTGGCCTTGGGCTCAGCCCTCTTGGCCTGAATCTCCTCCACCCTGCGGGCAGACCTCTGGATCAGGGCTCTGCGTTTCTGCTGGAAGGCCTCCTGTAAGTTCACACTGGAACACGGCTGGAACTCAAGCAGCATCACTGGAACAGTGGAACAACAGGAACATAAAACATGAATATATACAGATAACAGGTACTTCATTGGTCATGATCAAATCCTCTAGGCACATATTCACAGGAGGGTCTTCTGGTTGTCACCTGCATGATGAGGGGGGGTCACACCAGTGTTCTCCTCAGGTAACAATGCTGAATCAGTCTCCTAGGGAACAGCACACCAGTTCAACACTACCAAACCATGCAGGGAACATTTTTTCAGCTGAACCTGCAATTCTCCAGACTTATGTTTATCACCTTTAGAACCTTCATATCTCCGTCCTCTTCCTCAGGGAGGGTGAGATCATGGCCCTGTAGTGTGGTGTCAGCCAGGCTCACCAGGGTCAGTGCTGACTCATCCATTATCCCCTTAACACTGCCCACCTCCTGAGTGGACAGTCACATTGATCAACCAATAGCACAAAGCCCACCCTTCTAGTCAGAATACTGCAGAATTTGCATAATCAAAAACAACATACCAGTATTCTCTCCCAGATGGCAGGGCTACTAGCTAAACAAAGCTGGGCCTCTCCTGCCCTGATATCCTCAGAGGGAACAGCACAGTCACCGTCGGCTTCCTGAGGTGTGGTAGCGGTCTTCATACCTTCAGCTGGTAGGTCTACAGTGGGTAGGTCTTCACAGAGAGAGAGGCCTGAGAGAGAGCACGCAGCCAGCTGGACCATGTCCTCATCAGGAGAGTCCTGGACGAGACGCTGGGACCTGCTCAGCTGGTTATCCTGCCAGGAGGGTTGAGGCGGTTGCTCTCCTCTGAGACGCTCTGGAGACGGGTCAGAGGAAACGGATGATTCTGTGTGATCTCTAATCTCTTCCGGGCACACAGAGAGCTCAAGGCTCCCGACAGGTGCATCGCGGCCAGTTTCTTCATTGTGGAAACACGACTCATCTATTTCCACCTCTGGGAGGTGAAAGGTCATGGAGAGCTCAGCTGTCTGGTTTTGAGTGACCTCTGCAGGGAGGGGGTAGAAGAAGTCTGAGGATTGACCCCCTGAGGGAGAATACAAACATTGTAAACAGTGAGAACCTGGCACCTCATCCAGACAATAGTAAACATCATTGACAATGGAATATTAGTAAGTTTAACACAAAATGAATCCTTTAACAAGCAAAAAGAAACTTAACCATACTGGTGGTCCAGCATGAAGGAAAGGAGAATGAGATCAGAGCGAATCAGTAAAACGTTCTCCAGTCTTACCCCTGGTCCTGTCTGTCTCCAGGGAGCTGGCTCCAGACTGCTGCAGGCTCTGGTAGTGTAAATGTGGAGGATCTAGACCAGAGGGACCAGAGCTGCTCAGTGACTGGTCTTCAGGTCCTGCTGCAGGGTCAGACGACACCGCAGTCTGACCTGAACCCTCCAGATCCACCCAGCCGAGTGAGTTAGACCCATCAGCTCCTAGGGGAGGGGGAACATCCGGTCTCAAAGAACATTAGCTTTACTTAAACAAATCCATGTAATAACACACCAATCACACAGCACATTTCATTATATGTGTATTTGCTCAGTCACCTGAGCTCCGTGAACCATCCACTTCCTCGTCTGCGGGGTGAAAGGTCGTAGCCACTGGCTCAGATGTCTCGTTGTGTGTGACTTCAGCCTGAAGGGGGTGGAAGGAGTCTGACTCTACTGACAGAACACAGAAAAGAGATTAACATCCAGACTCATGTCATAACTAAACTTCATGGTTAGGGGAGATGAGTCATGGTTAAAAGGAAGGGGATGAGTCTGAATGGTTTTATAATTGGGGGCGGTTAGATAGAATAACAGGGCATCTAAATTCATCTTTAAAAATGAGATGCTTTTGCAGTCTGTTTGGTTTATTAAAATAGTAATCCAGTTTGAACACTCATTTACTCACATTAAAAACTATGTATTCACCTTCAAATTGGGTGTCTGAAAATCTATTTATATTGTTATGCCGGTATTGATTAGAGTTTTCTGGAATTTGAAGTTGAAGATAAAATTGCGTTTGTGGTAAAACGTCCTCCTCCGTATTACATCAGCTCCACCCACGCTTTTATTCCCACCAAAACATTTAATACCACAGGGCTTGTTCTAAGATTGGACTGCTAATGAATTTTGTTTTGTAACCAAGGAGTGAGTCATCGATTCAAAAAGGTCTCCAATAAAAATTTGACTGGTAGAAAATTGGTCAAAGTCTACCAAGTCATGATGGAGCAAACTGTTGAGCACTAAGATGTCTCCTGACACCCCTCTCCTTAAACAGCTATCGTGGAAACGTTTAGGTGGAAGGTAGACACAGTAGGAGAATTTCTTTAAGTGGGTACATTTCTGGCCCAAGCTTAATTTAGATGAATATCCAAAGTTTTGAAAACAAACTGCCTAAACAGAACTATGTGCATATGTATCAATGTGAAAAACAGGGATCTCACGAGTTTGAAATGTTTAGTGGTGTTTTGAGAAGTGTTTCTGGTCAAAGTGCAGATGGAGGAACAGACTAAACTTGTAAATAACAAACATGCTCTCTGTGGCTTGATGCTAAAATTGCCAACTCACCCCTGGTCCTGTCTGTCCCCTGGGAGCTGGCTCCAGACCGCTGCAGGATCTGGTAGTCAAAATGTGGAGGATCTAGACCAGGGGGACTGGAGCTGCTCAGTGACTGGGCTTCAGGTCCTGCTGCAGGGTCAGACGACACCCCTGTCTGACCTGAACCCTCCAGATCCACCCAGCCTAGCGAGTTAGACCCATCAGCTCCTAGGGGAGGGGGAACATCTAGTTTAGCAGAGCTGTAGCGTCAGAATTTCAGAAAAAGAAACTCTCCTTGATCTCAGCTTTGATGTGCGGGGAGGTACCTCAAATGTTTCTATGGAAGATGGTGACATAGGTATTTGATTCAAAATCTGGCTTGTGAATATGAATTAATGTAGGCAAACGGCCACAGAAACGGGGCATATACCTGTATTGCAGTCAGAACATTTGTAAATTATGATTCATATTTTGATTTTTTTTTCATGCTTGTTTCGAGCAGGTTAATTGTGGCCGGCCAAAGTGAAAAATAGGGTGAGAATTAAACCATGTAATAACACAAATCCAATAGCCCACATAGTCCATTTGTTGACACAGTTACTTACTTTGCTGCACAGCAGACTCATCAAGCTCTCCAAGCAGAGATCTCATCAACTGGCTCTCTTCCTGACCTTCATGCAGCCACAGAGGGGAGAGGTCCAGCCCTATCTGACCAATCAGCTGGCTCTGAGAAGTCGATTGATTAGAGAATCGGCCTATCATTCTTCTCAAATTTGAGTCCCATCCTTGCTCCAAAGAGGTGGACTGAGCAGAGAACTGGCCAATCATACTGCTCAAAGTGGAGTTCCACCTTAGGTTCAGTGGGGTTGATTGGCCCGTGAGCTGAGCATTCACATTGCTCATAGTGTTGTCAACCTCCAAGTCCATACCCAGTGTGGAAGATTGAGCAGACGGTTGACCAATCATTTGGCCCACTGTAGAATTCCTTCCCTGGTCCACCACTAGACAGGATGACTGAAATGAAGACTGGCCAATCAGTGGGGTGATAGTGGAGTGCCGCCCCTGTTCCAGAGCCAATGAGGAGGACTTGTCAGAGAGTAGATCTGTTATCCTGCTGATTTTGTTGTCCCAATCCTTAATGATAAAAAATACAAAACAATCTGTATACTTGTATAAGAGAAAGTCTTGACTTTAAGGGATAAATGCTGATGTTGTGTCCATTATCTAGGAAATAATGGAAGAGGCAACTTCACAGAGTTGATTATTCCATGGTAATGTTACTGAACGGAGGTGCTTGTATCACTTATTTATGTATCACAGTTGCCAACTAACAACTTAGGCAAACATTTACTAGTAGAAATGACACATTTTCAGTTGAGGCATGTGATTGGCAAAGGACAAAATAGCAGAAAAATATGCAGAGTACCACTGAAATTAATGGTCTTGGTCACATGATCAAAAAGCTATTGAAATATTTGTATAAAATCATACAAATTAAAGGGTGTGCCCTCAGTGGCCAACTGCCCTGAATACCACCATTAATTTGAAGCTTCTAGGTCATGAGATCAACGAGCTATTGAATTTTAACTAGTTATATATTATTTAATATCTAAATTGTGATTATGCATTTTGTTGACGCTCCCCTGTGACCTGTATTGGCTATGCCAATTGCCCACAACATTTCCGTAGATTGCCCACGTGTGCACGGCATATTAAGCTTTAGCTGAATGCAAACAATCCTCCTCATGGATACTAGGAAAGGGCGCGCGCACGCACACACGTGTCCATTTCACTCGGGCAGCAACAACCCCCCTCTTTATTTTACAGATCTTTTACAGATCTTTTTTTATCATAACCTGAAATCACATCCCTCTGTTATATTTACATGTTTTATTTGTGAATTTAAACTTTCATAATACTGACCCAACCCAGTCATTCCTCCTAAATGTTCCACTGCTGGCTGAGATATACAGGTGCATCAAAAAATAATTAGAATACTGTGGAAAAGTTCAATTTTTGTTCTCTAATTTAGTTTTTAAAAAGACACCTTCATATATTCTAGATTTATTACACATAAAGTATGACCATCTGCCAAATACTGTGTAGGACCCCTTTTTGATACCAAAACAGAAGCCCCATACATGAAACAAACTGCGATGCACTGTGTGTTCTGACACCAATCAGAACCAGCATTAACTTTTTCTGCAATTTCAGCTACAGTAGCACGTATGTTGGATCAGACCACACGGGCCAGCCTTTGCTCCCCACGTGCATCAATGAACCTCGGTTGCCCATGTCGTCGGTTCACCACTTTTTCTACCTTGGACCACTTTTGATAGGTTCTGACCACTGCAGTTTTGGAGGAAACACAAATGCACTCGAATTCTTACACTTGCTAATTTTTCCAGCTTATAACACATCAACTTTGAGGACAACATAAAGAAGCAGGAAAAATGACAATCTCTCAATGCTGTGGTCATCCCTATGGCTTGTGCACCTTTTCCTATCACACTTAAATGGTAAAATGGTAAATGGACTGCATTTATATAGCGCTTTTTCTGACCAACAATGGCCACCAAAGCGCTTTACATTGCCTCACACTCACCCATTCATTCACACATTCATACACTGACGGCGGTGTCAGCCATGCAAGGCGCCAGCCAGCTCGTCGGGAGCAGCTTGGTCAGGAGGACGCGGGGATCGAACCACCAACCTTCCGATTGCTGGACAACCTACTTGACCCACTGAGCCACTGCCGCCCCTACTTCCCATCCACTCACACTTCCCATCCACTCACACTTCCCATCCACTCACACTTCCCATCCACTCACACTTCCCATCCACTCACACTTCCCATCCACTCACACTTCCCATCCACTCACACTTCCCATGAATATGCTTTGGTACATCATCCTGCGAACAGCCAGCCAATTCAGCAATGACCTTCTGTTGTGTACCCTCCTCATGGAAGGTGTCAATGAGTCTTCTGGACAACTGTCAAGTCAGCTGACTTGACCCCGTGATTGTGGTTGTGTGTACTGAACCAGACTGAGATTAAAGGCTCAGGAAACTCTTCTCTGGTTGACATTTCTGTATTAGAAATACTTTATTCTAATTTTTTAAAATACTGGATTTTTTATTTCATGGAAAGTGATACCTGTTAGCAGTAATCAAGATTGAAACAAAAAAGCCTTGAAATATGTCACTTTATATGTAATGAATCTAGATTATGACTTTTTAAATTAAATTATGAAAAAAATAACTTTTCTATGATATTCAATTTCTTTTAGATGCACCTGTACGGGACACCTGATCATGAAAGGCCACAAAACACCTACATCCATGCAATGATTAGGCATCCTGTACGTCTAAACCCAAGCTGCCATTAAATGCAGAGAGGCTTTGGATGAACCCACCTGGATGGGCCTCAGCGCTCCTGACTCTGTGTCAGACGGGTTGGGGTGTGAGTCAGCACCGGTCACAGGGCCCTGGTTCTGTTGAAGTAGTTTAGACCAGGACTTCTGATGGGACAGCGAGCAGCTAGAGCCCTCACATCCTGACCCCTCGCTTACCTCAGAGGAACCTGGACAGGAGGAACTTTCAGAAGCTGTTTGCAAATTGACTACAATTACCGAACACATAACCGGATACTGTTCACAAAGAGAGACACAACCCAACTACCTGTTGTGTTCCCAGCACCAATGAGAGACAGGTTGAGATCTCTGGTGTATTTGTCTATGATGCGCTGGATGCTGCTGTTGTGTAGGAGGGATTCTGTGATCGGAGAACCGGTTCCAGATGATTCCCAACAGGAACTGAGTCTGGGTGAAGTCGAGCTGCGGGCTGAGGAGGCTCTCCCACCTCCTCCTGCTGCTGCAAACCATGCCAAAAAAGAAGAAAAGTCTTAAGGAGTTGGAGGGAAGAGAGACATATTTTGATAATCACCATTACTAACACAACTAGATAGGGACAAACAATTGAAGTCCCACCTATTCGGGTGGAGCTGGGTTCTATTCGGGTGGAGCTGGGTTCAGGGTCAGTGGTGGCGTAGCTGCCAGAGGAGATGGTGGTGGAGGACAGGTAGTCCGATTCTGAGGTTCTATGGGCTGACTGTACAGAGAGGCTTTCCAACTGGACAAACACAGGCGACAAACACAGGCGACAAACACAGGCGACAAACACAGGCGACAAACACAGGCGACAAACACAGGCGACAAACACAGGCGACAAACACAGGCGACAGAAAAGCCCAGGAAGCACAGTAGGGTTAGACAAGATGCCAGGCTATAAAACCTTTAAGACCGGGTGACAATAAATACTGTTCAAAGAGCTCAGTTCAAGTGTAGAGACCTTCATGAAATATGTTTTACATATTTTTCAGGGACATTTAATTTACATCATGGCTCTGAAAGAAAGCAGTCTCTCACACACACAGACAGACACACACACACAGACAAACAGACACACACAGACAAACAGACACACACAGACAAACAGACAGACACAGACAAACAGACAGACACAGACAAACAGACAGACAGACACACAAAGACAGACAGACACACAAAGACAGACAGACACACACAGACAAACAGACACACACAGACAAACAGACACACAAAGACAGACAGAGCTCAGACCAACTGTAGAAACCATCATGAAATATATGTAAGTATACTTCAGATCAGGGATGTACCATTTAACATCACAGCTCAGAAACAGAGATCAGACACTCATACAGTCATGAACACACATCCATGAAACAAAGACAAAGGGATTCTCAAGCAATATCATGGGTATTGTGGGATAGACCACAAACCCTCAGATTTGGCTACATCTCATCACTGTCCCACCATACGGTGGACCTCAGAGGCAGTCAAATAAAAAAAGACTCAAATGGAGGATTAAACTTACTTCTGGAACAGATTTACCAGCAACACCTCTCACATATTCATAGGAGTGACTCTGTTTTGGGAGTGAAGCAGCGGGCTCTAGGTCCAAGAGAAGAAATTACCATCAGATAACGCCTACATTTAGTATGTCCCAAACCACAGTACACCAAAAATAGTATGCCAAATGTCCCCGGATGGTGTACTACTAATTTCCCAGAACACCCTGCGCAAGGAAAGAGGGGAGGTTTCTCATGTCTTTTCACAGTATAAATGATTAAAAAAACTATCATAATATGCTGAGCTTCCTAGCACCTTAGCCAAGACAACAACACTTGTACTTCATAGATAAATAAACTGACTCTGCTAACTGTTGCAGCACAAAGATACACATATTCCATCAAAGCTAGCTAGTTACCCTTTATAAGTATATACTTATAAGTACATACTTTACATCATCAGTGCAGTATGTACGTATAATATGTAAATTGAGATTTAGCCTAAGTGATAATGTCCCTCAATATACTCGCCCACCCTGTATCCTTGACAGGTCTCACCCCCAGTCCCTCTGCTATATACCAGGTTCTGGTGAGCCCCCTGCTTCCAGATAGAGCCTCTGTCTCCAGGACAGCTTGCTGGATCCATCGGACCATGCGCCAGCTGAGCGTTCCCCTGCACTAGACAGACAGGTGGTGGAGGGGATGCTCTCAGACGGCCCCTGTTCCTCAGGACCTGCCCTTTTCACACGGGACTGCCTCACCCCATCTTCTGGAGCTGGGGACACAAGTTTCTTTTATTTACCCAGGTAAACAAATGGAGAGCTCACGGTGACAGAAAAGGCATCTTATGGAAGAATATTAGGCACATTCAATAAATATATACACCATGAAGTAAATAAAAAAAAAGGGAAATATTATTTAAATTATAAAATAATTAATAAAAAACATGTAAAATTATTTCTATATTTAATGATTGATTTAACAATTTCATATTTCATGATTGCAGTCATTGTGAAATCTGTCTTTGTTGAATCAGTCAGTGAATCTGTCACTTTCACCCATCAAAGTTGGAAGGGCGGGCTCTAACCTTTGATTGGTCTGACCACTGGAATGAACAGTGTATATATTTATTTAATAAAGTCCCTAGAACTTAGAACTCCTCTATAGTGTCTAGGGGCAAACCTGTTCATAAACACAGTACACAAGTAGTGACGGACCTGAGATGATGCTGGTGTTCACAGGTGTCTCTACCTCCTGGATTGCACTGAGCTCATGGGGCTCCATCATGGTGTCCATGAAGCCCAGCTTGGGCCGGGCCACGGGGGGTCTTGCTGCTCGGGGGTGAGCGACCGGATGAGGGGAGGGTCGATCGGGCAGTGGAGCCTGAATGTTAAGCGTGCTGTCCTGGCTCAAATTGCCTTTGGCAGATGGGGCCGGTCCATTGGATTCTTCAATAGCCCTGAGCAGAGCAGCCATCAGGCTGAGACGCTCCGTCCCCGCGACCTCCAATGGTCGCGGCAGACCACCAGGCACATTGGGCTGGGCCTGCTGGTGAAAAAAAAACAAGACCAGCAGTTAACACTGAGGGCAGCAGCCAATCAGAAATGGTTGCTGAGGTGTTTCAGGTTACCGTACCCGTGTGTCGTCAGCAGTAAGCAGCGATTGCAGCGCCTCCCTCTGCTTCCTTCTCTGCTCGCCCTCCAGCTGCCGCTGATGCAGGAGCAACGCCTCCCTCTGGGCCTCCACACGCCGCCGGGCCTCTCGTAGCTGCTGCCTCTCCAGCTGCTCTGGGAGCGGGGCGGGGACATGCTTCCCAGCAACCTCGTCTTGGGGGTTAGGGGGCTGCCGGGGAACAGCTGGGCTGACATTCAGGGGGAGGTCGGCACCGGGCGGGAAGTGAGCTGGAGGATGGAGGGCATCGGGTGGCGGTCTGTGGGACTGAGGTTTTAATGAGGAAGAGGAGGCAGACAGCCCCTCCCGTAGGTCTCCTGTGATCTTTTTAAACACGCTGTCTGCCAGCCAAGCAGTAACCGCTGATCCTCGCTCTACAAAGCATCCTGCTATGGGTTCTGGTTGAACTGGTACAGTGTTGGAGCTGATCGTTGGCTCCAGATCTAGGCCAGGAGGGAAGAGGGTTGGAGATGGGACTGAGGCCTCACAGGTGGGGAAGTACAGAGAGAAGGCTCTAGAGGGGGCTGTAAGGGGACAGGGGTGCATGGCAGAGCCAGAGGAGACTTCCAGAGGATCTGCAGGAGGTATGATCCCTCCATGGAAGTGCCCTTGATGTTGGGCGGGACATTTGACGGTGCTCACAGGGGGTCGGGGTTTTGCCACAGATGCAACCGAGTGTCGATTTCTTAGGGTACATTGGTACTCCGCCAGACGTTGCCGAGCCTCCTCTACAGACTGCTTATGAAGCCTGAGAAACGGAATGGTATTTTAGCAAAAACAACCAGAACAGAAGATACAACGTCTGTGTATGTCAGAAACCATTAATTGAATTTCAACATTCAAAGCAAAATTGTTTTAAACACCTGTTCTGTTCTACAAGACGCTGCTGGTACTGTCTGATTCTTCTGGAGTGTTCGTCCTCAGCAGCCGTAGCTACAGCAGTCTGAACAGTCAGCACAAATGGGTTTGATTGAGGTGAAAATGTGAAAGGACACAAGCTGCACTGTTCAGAAACAGACACTGAGCTCAGTTCAAGTGTAGAAACCATCATGAAATATATAGAAAACATACTTCAGATCAGGAATCATAATTTACATCATGGCTCACACACACACACACACCACACACACACACACACCACACACACACACACACCACACACACACCACACACACACCACACACACACCACACACACACCACACACACACCACTGAGCTCAGATCAAGTGTAGAAATCATCATGAAATATATGTTAAATATAATTCAGAATAACATTGATTGACATCATTGCTCAGAAAGACAAACGCACACGGACAGACAGGCACCACGTCCTCAGACAAAGACGTCTCTTTGACGGACCCACCTGAGGAGCTGGTGGAACAGGGCTGACCCGCTCCTGGTCCACCGTGTCCCGTGTTCCAGACAAAGCTGTAGTTTCCTGGGTCAAGGCCATCTGCAGCTCCTCTTTCTCCAGCTGGGCCTCCTGCAGCATACCCTCCAGTCTGCTCCTCTTCTCCTCCAGCTCCTCCAGCAGGGCTATCTGCTCCTGCTTCTGCCTCTCCAGCTCCTCCTCCTTAAAAGGAACCAATGACAAACAAGGATGAGCTTCCAGGAGAGCTTCAGGGTTTAGAGTATTCAGTGTTTAGAGCAGGGGTATTCAACTCTTCACCTATGAGAGCCAGAGCCTGATGGTTTTCTATTCTGCCTCATCATTTTTTGCACCCACCCGATGTACCGGGTCTATACAAGTTCCAGATAAGAGGACTGTTATGATAAAAAGTAGTGGAACTGCCCTCTAGTGTCATATTTAACACACATCTCCAGCAAAGAAATTACATAACAGACATGCAAGACTCCAGTAAACACCCACCCTTTTCCTCCTCTCGATTTCAAATGCATTGATCTTGGTGGCATGTTCGTCAAGTTGTAGCAGCGTACCAGCCACTATGGACTCCTCGGTTGTTTCTAAAATTGATCAGTCAAGGCATGTTAAGCAGAGCATTAATCAGCACGTTTGTTTCAATCAAAGCCTCTTAACTTTGTGTGAAAACAAATCTAGGAAATCTACCAGGGGCTTCATCACCTTGGGAGGGTCCAGAGGGGTCTGTGGGTCTGGGACTCGTACTCAACGATCGCTCTCTCTCCTCGCTCGCCAAAGAGCCAGTCTCAATGGTTACAGCATCAGCTACCAGGGCGTGTTCTGCTGTCTGAGTAGTTTGCTGGTCCAGCAGAGGATCACCCTGTCTGCTGGAACTCCACTGGTCTCTCTGTGACCTGATGCGGTTAAGTAGTCTCTTCAAAGCCTGCCTGGGAGCGACACCTGCTGGTCTGGATGGCTCTGTAACAACAGAATGTAAACTCACTTCCTGGTTTTCACACAACAGCTTTTCACGACACTGTCACCGATTCTCTAAACACAACATCAAATCCAGACATCTGAGATCAACTAATGTCTTCACCTTGCACCTGCTCGGAGGCTCCGCCCTCCTCGTCCACAGCTGAGGTTGTGAGGTGAGGGGAGTCCTCATTCAGGCTTAGGTCCAGGTCTTCATCGTGGCTGCTGGTGGACTTGGCCAGGAGAGGCTCTGGGACTAGCTGCAGCACCAGATCACCTTTCACTCCTACAGACAAGAGATAAGTACAATTTATATAAAGCCATTCATCATCATAATGTGTCCATACTCTGACACAAGGTCAATGGGACACAATCAAGGACAAAAAGGCATGCAGCATGGCAGTAATAGCAGCCAATCAAAGAGCCCCTGAACCCTCCTCCGTACTCCTCTCTCCAGTGTACATGTCTTCAAAGGCAAACTCCATGTCCCTCTGCCTGTCCTCCCTCATCTCTTGTCTCCTGTAGAGCGGCTGGAAGATCTGGGCAGGCATCTGTGCCACCACCTGGCGGCGCCTGCGGAGGTCTGTCTGCTGCATGTGTTCCAGCTCCACTAGGAGGCGCTCTCGGTCCTGACAGCAAAAACACATGTCAACCTGGCCTTTACACATACAAGTAGGGCTGTATATTGTAAAGAAATCAGTCTTAAATCTGCATTAAATATAACATCCAGTTAAGCAACCCACAACACACATGGCATTTTATGGATCTTTTTCATAAGCTGGGACAATGTCTTCAATGTTAAGGGATGAAAAACAGTTATTTGATGTACTGTTTAAAAAGGTGGAATTTCAGAATATGACCCTTTGGGCAAACTATAGCCTGCCGGCCTGATGCGGCCCGCCGGGTCCTTTTATCCGCCCTGCAAGTGCATATTTAAAAATAATTAAACCCTTCAAAGTTGATTGACGCTTGAGTGTCACAGTGACATATCTCCCGAAGCGTACATGCTAAAACAAATGTTTGGCATTGTTGGAAAGACTGGGTTCTGCTGCAAATAATAAGGGTTCAAGTGGTTTGTCCATGTGCATTAAAGACAGCCGGAGATATCGCGTCTCAAAGTTGGGTGCTTTTCACTGACTTTATTTTGGTTAACTAAATATTAGACAGTAATTACGAAGTGAAAATGACAAAATAAAATTTCTGCAAGGAAGTAGGACATCACCCTGCACTAAACCAGGTAATATTTGGGGGGTGGGGGATGGCTGGGTGTTTAAAAACATATAGGGAAATATAAATGTAGGCTACTGTACATACAGTGTTTGATTTACTTAGAGAACCAGTATGGATTTTACAGTGATGTTCATCATGGATTACAAGTATTTTACAATAATTAACAAAAAATGTAATACATTTCTGTATTTTTTTGCTTTGTGACATCATGCATTAAAATCATTGTCACAAGTTTGGGTTTGTAGCAAAGAATCTTCTGAATCCAAAACTATAAGTTTTGAATCCGTATAAGGCACTTTATTGTAGGACAAAGTATGACCCTTTCAGAAGGCAAAATATCAACATAGTGCCAGACGGACTTCAACCCCCTTAGACCTTGAAGGGTTCATTATATTTGAAAAACATTTTTTTATCCTCAAATTAACTAATTAATTAACTGTTGTCTTGATTTGCAGGTGTCCGCAGGTACGCTGAATGGTCTTGAAACAAACAGTAGTTAAATTCTTAGAAGTTCTAAGAAGTCAAACAAGGAAATGGTGTTAAAAAACAAAACATTTATTTTATGTAGGATACACACGCAACTATATGTGTACTGTATTTTAGCGCATATATTGGGAACTGTATGCACGTTTTACGTGCAATTTGAATATTGAAATACAAGTTCAACTACAAGTTTTTGTGTACGCACTAACATTAATGCTGGTACTCCACTTTGGGAATAG
This sequence comes from Umbra pygmaea, assembly GCA_016801145.1. NCBI lineage: Eukaryota > Metazoa > Chordata > Actinopteri > Esociformes > Umbridae > Umbra > Umbra pygmaea. Next base: position 3,605 of record JACXGM010009058.1, on the reverse strand, counting down.
CTGATTTTACATAAACAGCATGTGGGGGGTGGGTGTTTAACATTTGTGTTGGGCGTTTAAAATTTGTAACACAATGCCTAGCTGAGTGCCCATCAATGCAGATCTGGGCCAGGGGAGATTACGTGTCACATTTCTACAAAAATGATGTGCGCATTGTAAGGGTGTGCACAACGCTGAATTTTTTTACACAAAACAAGATTTCTGAGCAATGTACAAGGGTACGCGTTAATATTGGGTATGTGTTTTGTGTGCTAATACAGGGTAGTTCATTTGATAGAATTTTGTTAAGTGGTCCTCCTGCTCAGTGCTCAAAACAGACAACAACTGCTGTTGGTTTTACATTTTCCAAATCTCCTGCAGCATCAAAAAGACACATTTAATTTGATAATTGATGCAGTTTGCTGTAATGAATTATAAGGTATTGATTTTGAATATTCCTTGCGAGATTGTTGTTCTGCCAATAATTTTATTAATATTTTCTGTAAATGGTTGAGCCATAAAACAGTTTTCCTCTCTCTATACTGCCTTTTACTTTAGGCCACTGGTTCTCAACTCCGGTCCTGGGGACCCACTGTCCTGCATGTTATAGATGTCTCCCTGCTCCAACACCTACTTCTATACTCATAAATACCAGGTAGCCTCAGTGGTGAAGCTATGAGACATCTAAAACATGCAGGGCAGTGGGTACCCCGGACCAGAGTTGAGAACCACTTCATTAGGCTACCCTCTCTGGCACTTTAAGAAAACATCTAAAGCCATCCTTGGCTAATCTGTAAAGTGTGATGCAGCATAGCACTTGGGAGGCAGTATCGAGCCTATTTTCAAGTACAAATACAAGAACTAAGTCCCAGTATCGGCCTGATACCAAGTACCAGTATCAGTCCATCCCTAGTCTCAAGTGTGTGTGTGTGTGTGTGTGTACCTGTGTCAGCTGTTCCTTCCTAAGAGCGTGGTTGCCTCGGAGACGGGCCTTTTCCAGCTGCTCTTGTTTCTCCCTCAGGCTCTCCTGTCCTAGCTCCTGAAGGCGCTCTGCCTCCTCCATTGCCAGCTCACATGCATTTGGCTAAGAAAAAAATTAACTGTTTGGATTGAAGAGAGGAAAACACCATACTTGGACAATTTCAAATTTTAAAATGAGCACCTGTTTGGTGTCGACCTCCCTGTCGACAGCAGTCTCTGGCATATGGTAGTGAGTCACAGAGAATCCAGCCACATCTGATTTCTTTACAGGAGGCAGTGTCTTTGACTCAATATTCTATTAGAAATGAAATATAATGCAGCATAATTACATTTAGACCAGGGAAATACTGGGACAAATTTGATATTGTTTATAAAGACTGCAGTGTACACAACCTACAGTGGAACATAGTAATTAAATGAATGAAGGCTTTTAAAAAGGGTTTGGTAGGTGAGCGCTACATTCTGTCACATGGCAGAACATTACTTCAGGGTATACCATAAAGTACAGGTGAAAGGTTAACATCCAAACTAGTGGCTCAAGTGTACCTCAAATGGGTTGGGTGGAAGAGGAGGGAGGTTTGCCACTTTTGCCGCTCTCTCCTTCTCCACTTGGATGGCTTTCTTTCTAGCTTCAATAGAACTACAGGGAGAAGGAAAACATCTTGCACTTAATATCAGATAAAGCTACAAAAGACGTTTTAACAAGGTTTACGACACGTTTGACAAGGTTTACCGATTTAGTTCCTCCTGTTGTTTCTGTCGCTGTGATTTAAGCTCTTTGAGGGCCTCTCGATAACGCTCTTCTGCCCGAACATGATTATCTTCATTCTTATGTGAAATCGCTCCCCAGTCAACCTCCTGGGGAAACAACAAATTGAAACTATATTTTTCTTATTACAAAAAAGTAGTAGGCATATTAGTTGAAAAGTTGAATGTTTACATTTTCTTTGGCACTTCTGTGTCCCTCTCCTAAAACCCGTAGATTATCCTGGTATAACTTCTGCAACGTCTCCAATTTCTCCCTCTGCTGTTGTTCCCACTCCTTCTTCAATTCCTCTGCCAGGTTATGCAGCTCACGATCTCTTCTCTGCTGCACATCCCTGCGGATCTGCAGGGCAATAAACCGCTCCTGTTCCCGCACCTTTCAGAGTGGTAGCTAACAGTTATTATTTTGGCTAATGGTCATTATCAATGCAGGGGTAGGCAATCTCGGTACGGAAGAGCCGAAACAACCAGAAATGTTTTGGATCGACCGAATTTGTCTACCAAATGCATTGCATTCGCAGAATACAACAATAGTTTAGTATACTTGTCCCCTATAAGTATGCTGAAATCGAGCTGATATACAGCTACCTAAGTTGGCAGTGATTTGACTGACAACAAGACGTTAGCCACACCTGTTGTATTCGCAGCTTCCTTCTACGTTCATGTTCCTCTCGAATGAGTTGAGCTTCTTCATTTGGACTTAACCGTAATCGAGATACTTTTCTCTTCATATTTAGTCATTAGATTGATCATTTAGCTACTCAACGACACTACAAATAAGACAATGCCAGTTAGGCAGGTACAGTGCTAAGCTAACATAAGTTACATAATTACTATACACACGATCTAGTATTTCCGCGATCAATAACGTTCACACGTTTCCGCAATCTCAAACATTTTTGAATGTAGATGATGCGTTAGCTAAACAACCAATTTGGTGTAGATAAGTTGGAAAGGATTGCAAAAAATCTTTCAATTTGTGTTTACCAGGAAACATCCATGCCAACGACTGGAGGAGTTATTTTTCGTCATACGTCACTTCCTGTGTTTTAAACAGCCCGCGAAATCACGTGATTGAAAGCGTTGCAAACTTCCACAATAGTATCTGTCTGCAGCCTGCAAGAATTCAAGTTACGCCCCTTCAAGTTATGCCTACTTCCAAAATTACCGTGAGAACAGTAAATAGCGTAGATATAACACATGTTATATGGGATTAACAGCAAGATTTCTGAGTAGTTAGGGTAAGGGTTTGGGTAAGGCTTAGATCGAATTAACAGCAAGGTTTCTGAGTGGTTAAGGTTTGGGTAAGGCTTAGATCGAATTAAGAGCAAGGTTTCTGAGTGGTTAAGGGTTTGGGTAAGGCTTAGATCGAATAAACAGCAAGGTTTCTGAGTGGTTAAGTTTAGGGCAAGGGTTTGGGTAAGGCTTAATATATTAGTGATAATGTATTGCTAGAAACCATATTGCAATGTATTGTTCCTTCACGTTACGCCCCCTTCAAGTTACGCCTCTCTATTACATCTGGCAGACAGACCCGTCTCCAACATAGATATCCATAATAAAGGCTAGATGACTTAGGGCGGAGTCTCTAACGTCATCACCGGTAGCCATCTTGTCACAGGCAAGCTTGGTGGGCTCTATGGTAACTGATGTAAGGTGAGTGATCACAAATACTCTTATCTCGCTGAAATCTTGACGGATTTAAAAACGGTTTAGTTTCTTACAAATGTTATTATTTATTTATTTATTTAACCTTTATTTAACCAGGTGGGCTCGTTGAGAACAAATTCTCATTTAAAACGGCGACCTGGCCAAGATAAAGCAAAGGTGCAAGTACAGACAGAGTTACACATGAATACAAATACACAAGAATAACACAA
>JACXGM010009057.1:6840-20573 GCA_016801145.1 Umbra pygmaea | reverse complement strand
ACCGGGGGTTAAAAAGCAAGTACTGAAGTGGCCAATGAGTGTATATATATTATGCTTGATCTCTAGTCCCCTTCTTATATCATACTGTTATTTATAGAGATGGTGTATATTTTTCTTTCTTTTCTGTACAATTTTTTTATTATTACTATTAATACTGCATTGTTGGATTTGACACTGGGGCACAAGATTTTGACTGTACATGCAATAACACATGCATTATTTAATCCATTTGACAAATAAATTTGAAACTTGAAAATATAAAGTGTTTATACTTCACCAGTGTTCACCAGTTGAGGGAAGCTCATAATTAAGACGCAAATGGATTCTCTATACCTGGCCATTTAGGTTTTTATGAAGAACTTGGTGAACCAAGTAATTTTACATATTTGACTTGAGAAGAACTTGTGATGACTACTTTTGTAAAAATGGCTTTATAAAATATATATTTTTTTTTATCTGCCACCCCAACTTTTAATCAGGTTTTGTTTTGTCAGATGAAGAAAAAAATAATGAATGCAAATTTTTAGCAATTTGGTTCAGCTAACTCAATTTATATGACTATACTTATTTGGGATCCATCACTTGTAGGGATATTAGTTTGATAACATGAAGAGGCTGGAATAGGACCTATATGCAAACTAATTTAAGCACAAGTTATCTCTTGTAACACAAAACATTCAAAAAAATCAAAGTCCAAAAATATTTACATTTTTCGAGCTAAGAAGACAACGTGACTCACAGCACAGAGAGACTCTTGACTTTTAGTCAGGTGTAAGCCGGACTAACATCAACCCAACAATTTGGGTTATTTCTAAAACAAATAGCATAGCAGGTTCAGAGAGGAAACCCAAGTGAGATGTGTGTCAGTCATCCTTTAGTGATAACGGCATACTATTATCAATGTAGTCAGACTGTAATTATGCAGCTTATTTAATACCTCAGTATGCTCATCGTATGTCAGCTAACATCTGATTCAGTGCGTAATTCTGTCATTTTGGGCTTGTTGTGGGGAACTGTGGTTTGTTTTTCCCCAGTGGTTTGTTATTCCTCTCCTGTGTTGGGAGTTGGTTCCTGGCACGGGCGAGTGCAGCAGTAATCAGTATTAGTTAATACCAATGTTTTGGCGGTGGTTGTGGCAGGTGTTGCCTGGTTTCCTGCGTTTTCGACAAATGTCTTGCCAGCTATGGGAACTCCATTTATGTATCTGTCTACTATTCTTTTCAACCAAGCATGTATTATGTCATCCATATTTTAGATGTTGCATTATTTTTCATTACAGTCCTTTGCTTGCTGCTACGTGGGTATCTGTGTTTTTGTTGGTCGAAGTTATGGCTCGTTATTATTGGTTGGTATCTGGATTGTTAGCTTTGGGTGGATGGGTATTTCTGGCAATTTTTACCACATAGCTTTCACCGTTACTGTCCGCAATTGTTTTGAATACTTTCGTCTTGCTACTGACTTGTTGTAGTTTGACGTTGTGGAGCTGTTGTTTAACTCATATTTCTCTATACTTAATGTAACTAGCATTCTGCTAGCTACACGGAAGGTGACATCATAGGCTTGGTATCAGAGTATGTGAGCAGAGTTGAGGGTCTGCTCAAACCAGCACATCGCTCACATTTATTAATGTTGTAACATTTTTAATTAAATTAATTAATGTTATAACATTTTTAAATGAACATCAAACAGCCTTTTTAATGTGTAGCATACAAATGTTAATAAAAAAGTACAAGCTCATTTTACAAATGTACTTTATGTATTTTCTATATATATTGTGATGATAAATTTAAATTTTAACAAAATTAAAAAGTTCCATGTGAGCATAAATTAGGCGATTATTATATAATACAAAGATAATTAACTAAATATTTTAATTGGTCGTTTTATAACTTCAGTGTAAACCAGTAGCTATACCCACCTCGTTACTTTCTGTTGGGATATGCACACAGTACACTATTGTGCTTGCGAGATATGTCTTTTCATATTCCACAGACTCTTTAGTCGTGGTCACTACATCACCGCACTTCCTCTTCTGCACTTTGTCCCTTTCATTTTTGTAGGTAATCTTTATTTTGCACCTGCAGGTCAGTTTCTTTTTTATTTTAGCAAACTCCATGTTTTGTCGGGATGACGTTGATGCTATGCTTGGGAATGGTCAGCTGGGCTGTATCGGCATACAATGGGATATTCTGACATCAGCGCCTGCTTCCACTATTGTTGCTTGTGTCTGTGGGTTTGGCTTGCCCCAGATCTGGTACGTACGTAGCCAGAGGTATGTGTACATTTGTGTGGTGGTTATCATGTGTGGTATTAGGGGCTATTACTCAATTTAACTTCCTCGTTGTCACTTTCTACATGGGTGGCTTCTTTAAGTGTTCTAATTCTTCAGTAGAGAACAAAATACTGTTGTTTGCTGTGGTTTTGGCTATTAATGTTGTATCAACACTTTCTCACTACAGATCCGACTAACAATGGTTGCTTTTGTGGGACGCTCTGCTATTCACATGCATTTTCTATTTTCTGTTACAGGACTGTATGTCATTACGACTTCTGGTCGGTGCCTTCTCTCAAATGTTTTGTTTTTAAGTTTTGTTGGGATATCTGTTCTCTGATCTTTGTGGTGTTTGCTCATGTTCTTCTTTTGTAGTTACTACTCCTGTAGCAGTTAATGCATAGTGGCTGTTTGTGATTGTTTGTTTGGCAGGTGATGGTTTGTGTTGCTTGGGAATTTTTTGCGTTTTTAACTGATGGTGAATCTTTTGTTGGTTTTGGGGGTTTCTTCAAATTTTTCAGGCACACAACCTACCGATTTTGTCATTCCGTTGTGGTCAGAGTCTTCAGGTCAAAGAAAGAAAGTAGGGTGTTGTGTGAAATCAAAGAGGCAGTCATAAAATTAACCAAGGTTCTAACGTGGGAGTTTTGAGAACTGTAAATTAATTTTATGTGCTTGTGGGATTGATGTACGGGGACATTCGAAGGGTATGCATTTGGATATTATACATAACCCCAAAATCTGCATGACATGCAGTGATTGCTTGTATTTATAACTGTGTGTACCAGCTTCATGAGTGATGAGTGCTTTCAAATATAATATTTTAATATTTTTTAACCTTTATTCAGTCAGGAGAAAACTCATTCCGATGAAGAATCTCTTTTTCAAGAGTGTCCTGGCCAAGACAGGCAGCAGCAAGTTAGCATAGACAATGACAAAACAACATAAAACACCATACAATCACAAAATAAAATAAAAATAAACGATCAACATCTTTTTTTAAACAATTGCACATGAAAGAGTTTGACTCAATGTTTTTCAACATGGACTGAAAGTCATTAAGCGATACCAGTTCAGCAAGATTCAAGTAACCCTGCAGTGTATTCCATGCTAATGGGGCAGAGCATTTAAAGGCCCTTTTACCCAACTCAGTCTGGGCACTTGGAACCGTAAGCCTGAAAAAATCCTGTGACCGAAGAGAGTATCCTCCACATTTCTGTACAATAAAACTACCCAGATAAGGTGGTAACAAACCCAAAATATCAATGATTGCACCTACAAGTGCCTAATGACGACAAATCAACCTGGGCATATAAAGTGCAATGATGCGTAAGTGCTTTGCAATGCTTAAATTGCTCCATGATAAATAGTATCTATCGCCCTCAAACACTTAACAGGGGCTTTCACATATAAAATATCACCATAATCCAGCACAGGTCCAAGGTAGCTGAAACTAGTTTTCTTCTGGCTTCATAGGAAAAAGAGACCTTATTTCTAAAATAAAAACCAAATTTTAGCTTCAGTTTTTTTGCAAGCTGTTGAACATACAAGTTAAAAGAGAGACCATAGTCAAATAAAATTCCAAGATATTTACAAGACGTTACCACCTCAATCACATTGCCATGAAGTAGTAATTTGAAAAAGGGTTGTGGGTCTGTTTTTAGCCTTAGAAAATCCCATAGGTTTACAGTTAGATGAGTTCCAAGGTCAGATTAAACAAATAAGTAAGCGGCTCAGCTATGAAATCAGATGCTAATTTCAGGAAGAAGGGATCCAGAAGATCAGGCCCTGACAGTTTTCTTGGATCAAGGGATACAAGGGCTTTATGGACAGAAAAACGATGAAAAAACAAATGTTTGACCAATTCTACCAGGTAAAACTACACTACACAAGAGGAAACAGAATCAAAAAATGTTCATTAGTATTCATTAAAACATTTCAGCATATGTGATTTGTTATATTCAGCCACTGAGTCTATCAATACACATGATGGAAGTTCATTAGTTTAGTTTTAGTTTAACCATTATTTTACCATGCAAGTTGACTGAGAACACTTTCTCATTTGCAGCAACGGCCTGGGGGAAGGGAGGGAGAGGAGAGGGAGAGGGGAATGAATAGGCCAATTGAAAGACAGGGATGATTAGGTTGCCATGATGGTATGAGGGCCAGATTAGAAATTTGTCCAGGACATCGGGGTTAACACCCCTACTCTCACGAATAGTGCCATGGGATCTTTAGTGACCACAGATAGTCAGGACACCCGTTTTAACGTCTCATCCGAAAGACAGCACCCTACGCAGGGCAGATGTCCCCATCTCTGCCCCGGGGCATTGGGAATGATCTTTAGACCAGAGGGAGGAGTGCCCCCTACTGGCCCTCCAACACCACTTCCAGCAGCACTTGTCTCCCATCCAGGGACTAACCAGGCCCAACCCTGCTTAGCTTTATAAGCAAACCAGCAGGGCAATACAGGACTCTATTCTGCTGGCAAATAGAAATAGAATTACCAGGCAATGACTTAATAGTCTTCCAAAACTTTCTAGGATCATTTAGTTTTTCAGTGGTAGCTGCCAGAAAATATTCAGACTTGGCTTTCCTGATGTTAGCAGTACATTTATTTCGTAGCTGCCTAAAACGTAGCTTATCTGCATCAGATCCTGTTTTCCTTGCCTTAGCCAGGGTTGCCAACTTTGGGACGTTGGCTGGCGTGAGACTCGGTAACATTTCAGTGAGCGCGCGCGCGGAGAACACTTTTGGTAATCCTAACCCTAATCTTAGAAATGTCAGTCTTTGTTTACTATAATATAAACCATGATTTATGCAAAAAAACAACTAATAGAATGAAAACGCTTATATTTTTTACTGCTGAAAGCGTGAGAATCACGCCAGATGTGTGAGAGTTGGAAACCCTGCCTTAGCCCAGGCGAGGTCACGTTCATGAATGATATCAGATAGCTCTGAAAAATTATCACGGCCCTTAAACATGCTCCCTTTCGGTGGTTCAGCATTATCTATAATTCTAATAAGGCCATTATATAAAATGTCCAGGCAGCTTCCACATCAGGAATAAACACAATCCGATTCCAGTCAAAATGATAAAACGCCTGCTCATTAAAATTCTTAAAATGCCTCTTACAAATGGTACAAGTAGCAGAGTATTTATGTGGAGCATTTGTCAAAAAACAAATAAATTACACTGGATTTCTCTGGACATGTGGTATTTAAACATGTGGGACAGTTAATCAACTGTGTAAGATTTATAACATTACAATACAGCTTTAGATCATCAGAGACAGGCTTCAACCAACACCAGTTTAAATCACCAACTAAAATAATTTCACTATATGCAAGTTTAGCCATGAGGCCCTTTAGTGATGATGCGGAACAACTGTTAGATACGCGAGTTGTTTATGGAAACCTAATCTGTAGCCCCGCCTTAGCTCTGAAGCTAAGTAGCCGAGCTCCACCTATGTATGCAGTTTTTGTCAGATCGACAGTTCGGTGAGTGAGTCAGCACTAAGTACGGGTATGGTGAGTGGTGGCGACCCACAAGATTTAGAGGACCCGCGGACCTCGAAGATTGCAAGTTTGGGAAAACTACGGTTTCCCAGTCAGTTACAGTCATAGATTGTACGTATATCGGTTACAGTAGTACAGGCAATAGTGGTGGATAAGATAAGGACTGTGTCAGTGTTGTTCAGCAGTTGTTGGGTATGTGAGTGGAAACATCTAACATGCTAACGGATATCCGACGCAATCACCCAGATGTGCTAGCTCAGGGGAGAAACTGTATGACACTAGATGGTACAGCGTGAGACATGCACAATAAAAAAAATTGCGTTCTGTATTTTTGTTTAACTTTTCCCTCCATTGTACCAAACTCGTACCGAACCGTGATGTATGAACCGAACCGTGACTTCTGTGTACCGTTCCACTCCTACTTGCAGCTATTTAGGAGGTTAATACACACTGGGATAAATTAGTTTTTGAAACGATTAAGTCTGCAGCAAGGAACTCTAAACTGCTTAACAGTGGCAGCATCTCATATTCTGCGTACAGAATGTGAGACTTGTTGCTAATAATTATTTTTGCTTGTCGCAACAAAGCCTGTTCATTTCAGAATATGTTTTCTTTAAAAACAATGTAATATGGAACTTAGTTCCACTTAATGTTTTTTTTTGAGAGATGATATTGTAAGCAATGTAGGCAAGAAAAATGTTGGTTGTTCAGAAAATTTAACCAAACTATTGTATATTATTGCTCTTCTATAAAACAAAAGTATTTCTTATCCGATTCCTCAATTAATCGATGGAATAATCATTAGAATATTCAATTACTAAAATAATCGATAGCTGCAGCCCTAACAGTAACCTTTAAAACAATTAGAAAGAGTAAAGGAAATACCAATCATGGTCACAGGTAAGATGTGAACTCCTTTTACCTGATCAATTTAGTCTTAAGTAGGGACTTCCCAAAACTTGTGAACTCAGAGTTACTCAGAAAAGTACTTTTACTCATTACTTTGTCCACCTCTGGTGAAGGCAAACTTCACGATCCGGTACGCATCTCTCTGCATTTTTCAAATGTAGTAGGGAACATGCAAATCATGCACTACAGTTGCATATATCAATATAAATTCCTTTGTTACAAGAGTAATGACAGCAAGAATAGTAGTTGTGTTGAGTGACGTCAGTGAGTGTGTTGTCAAGCATAGGAGAGCAAGCAGTAGCACTGTCCAACTGAGAAGCTTTTGTGTGGCTGTGAGGAAAAAGAGATTGCAAAAACAATGTAAAGTGAGTTAACATTTAACAATAAAACAACAAGCTTCTCAAGACATGGTAGCTTCATCTGTTGTTAATACTGTGAGTGAAGTGAAGGGTGTTACCCACAAAAGAGGTCTCCCCAGCTGTTTCTCGGCCGGTCGTGGAGCCCGAAACAGGAAATGTAACATCTTATATAGATTTATTATAAACTATTACACAAAAAAGTAGATAGTATACAGAAACTTCATCCAAAGTCTGAGTCCCTTTTTCATGAATGCTCAAGTCCGACTTTATATATCCTTTATATATTATATATATATAAGTGTGCGAGTCCAAGTCATGAGTCCAGAGAATAGCGACTCGAGTCGGACTTGAATACTTCATCACTGGCAGCTACTTGACTTAATTCCCAAAGTCATCAAAATGTTTGCCCAGAGGCAGAACCGCCATGCCGCCTTTCTCCACAAGTGAGCCCTCAGCCAGTGAGTTGTGGCCTTGGTTTTGAGCTCATTGCTGTTTGCGTATAGCCCTGTAGGCTCATTTGTGCTGAGCTTGGTTGTGTCTGCTTAAATATTGCATTCTTAATTTTTTGTGACAGTGGTAATGTTACATCTGAGAGAAAGAGAAAGCAGTGAAATTACACAAGTTACATCACTAACATCATAATGTTATGGCTGATCATTGTACTACAGTACTGTGGAAATACTGTCCTTATCTCTGTCATGTTACTTTGACTCGTCTCTCTGTTGGAAGCAACATGGATAAGAATCACTGTTGAACTGGTTTAAGTAGGAGGTACATCATTGGAAGTACAGTTTGTCCTCATCAGGAGAGACGCAAAACAAATAGAGTGTATCTGACATTTAGAACTGCATTTTCAGGGGTTAAACTAGGAGAGGAATGAAGTGGAACAGTTTTTATGCCTCAGGATGGAATGCAACGCGCGCTGGGAATTGAAACGATTTCCGATAGATGCAGAGTTTCCATAGGCATGGTCTTGCCTGACAGATAATTCATATAGTAGCAGTGTTCCTCTACACACATGATCCTGCAAACCCTGCACAATCAGCTGTAACTGACAGGTCAGAGAAAGAGATAAGGGGATAAGAATAGAGAGAAAGTGGGAGAGAAAGAGAGAGGCAAAAAGCGATATAAATAAAGAGAGTGTGCCCGTATCCATAAAGACACCTATATGTGCCCTATATAAGGAATAGGATGTAATTTGGAATGCACTAAGACAGCACACAGCTGGCTCTGGCTGTCAGCACATCCTTACCAGCACCATGGCTGTAGATATCTGTAGTAGCCACATAATTATAACCGTATCTGAGCCTTTCTCAGGCCCTCAGCCTCTGACAGCATATGAAAAGGCCCCAATTAAGCAATTATCTTTAAAGGTAGGCGCCTCAGTCATTTAAGCTCTGAAGAAACTAAGGAGATTCTGCCTTGCCAGCATAGCTGACAGCTAATTGATAGAGTTAGGCTAAAAGCATTATTAGGACAAAAGATAAAGCCAGAGATGGGTTGTTGTTTTGTAAGGTTGTAATGAAAATTGCCACTGCCTTGTCTTGCACTCTCAAAGTTTTTTCCAGTTCATAGCCTGTTTACTAGCTCCTGATTACCACAAGTAATCTGTTGTGAAATATAATATATATATATGTACATATGTATATATATATATATATATATATATATATATATATATATTATATATATTAAAAAACAGCTCCACTCTTTCCCTCAGAGCAGGACAGGCTTTACTCGAGAAACACATATATAAAGGTGTGCAGTTAGATGCATTCATGCTGCATATAGACAAATGAGAAGACTAGTTACAATGTTAAGAAGGGAAGAATCACATCAGGGACATTATTTATGAATAGTGTTGATGTATTGAAAATTCTTCCAGTGAGGAGTGAAATAAGGAGGGTGGATGACCAGGGGGTTCAGTTAAGGATGCCATGGGTGAGGTAACGAGGGTGGATTAGTGGTTCAACCCGGAAGAGTTAAGGCAGGGAGAAATCACTGTTTAAAACAATGTAAATCAATTTCAAAACATGCTGCTAACTATTATAGTGGGGCCCATATTTATTAGACAAACATGTAAATTATTTAGGATTGTAATAACATTTTCTAAATAAATTATACTATCTTGATTTTGTATAATTTTATGTAAATTTTATGTATCTGTGGTTCGAGCCAGACTATGGGTTTTCTGACTTTCACCGGACCTCCTGCACGAGGCAGTTAGATAAGTCAGATGATATATCCTGCCACGTTGTTCTCCAGCGACTGCTTGTGTTCAGATCAAGCGCCTGTAAATTTCGTCCTGGAAGTAAAGATAAAGCTACATTGTATATTTTTTGAGTTGATTCTTAGCAAAAACTCCTTTGTTCTTTCAAAAATATGTGCTCATTCGTGGTAATTACTTCCACCAACTAATCAAAGTACTCTCGTAAGCATAGAATCTTCCATTCAGAATACATTTGAGCGATTCTCTCGAATTGCGGCAGCCAAGTTACGCCTCCATCTTTAAAATGCATTAGCCGAAGAGGGACATACCTGGAAATTCAAGCTCTGCCTTTCGTGTTATTACACTCAGTGGCACCGTGACGAATGCCAGGGGGAGATTACTCACGACTGCCGGCAGATTTGAAAGCTTGTTGAAGATGGAGGATCTTGCCTAAAACCATTTGCCTGACAACACTTTATGGATTTTCCATTTCAAAATAATAGCGCCCGTAATTCATTACAATAATCACTGTAAAGTCATTGCATAGGTAGTGTCCATGTTCATGCGTTGCTAAAATTAGTATTTTGTTGGATAATTGGAATTGCAGAGCTGCCGACAAGGCAGGGTAAATGGGAATTGAAAAGGGAGGAAAATGCAGAATTTTATGTATTGCCATGTAAAACCTGATTGTGTGAGGTCACAATGGTCAACATAGTTCCATATATCAAATTAGAGTTAATCTGTTCTGGTGAATCATTCTACAACTATATTCAGTACACAGGGAGCAGTGGAGGCAAGTAATATAATCACTGATCAAGTATTAGACTAATTAGATTTGAACATGTCATCATCAACATTGTGTATTGTTAAAGACTGCACATATTTTTCCATGCAGAAAAGAAGACACAGTTTCAGGCCTGAAGACTGTGTTGGGTATGTCTAGATCCATTTACAGATTGGCGCACACATTAGCTAGTTTGAAGATGTTAGCTATTGGTTTGATCCCATATACACTGCAGTGTAGCTAGCTTGTTTGTTGCATGGATTGAGGTAAATTTCCTCAGGAACCTTAACCACAAGCATAATGTAAAGTCATGGTCAAATGTTCTGAGAATGGCACAAGTATTGGTCTCCACAAAGTTAGCTGCTTCAGTGTTTATAAATCGTTGTTGTCAGTAATTACTATAGTACCCTGAAGTAAACTTACAAGCATTCCATAAGTGTCAAAGGCTTTTTTTGACAGTTACATTACATTTATGCAAAAAGTCTATATTTGCAGTGTTGACCTTTCTTTTTCAAAACCTCTGCAATTCACCCTGGCATACTGTCAATTAAATTCTGGGCCACATCCTGACTGACGGCAGCCCAGTCTTGCATGATCAATGCTTGGAGTTTGTCAGAATGTGTGGGTGGTTGTTTGTCCACCCACCTCTTGAAGATCGACAACAAGTAATTAAGGTCTGGGGAGAAATTTAGATGTTTTGTTTCCCAAGCCATTTAATTATCACTTTTGCCTTATCACAAGGTGCTTCAGCATGCTGGAAAAGGCAATGGTCATCACAAAACTTTTCTTGGATGGTTGTGAGAAGTTGCTCTCGGAGGATGGTACCATTCTTATGCAAAATTGTGAGCCCACTCCCTTGGCTGAGAAGGAACCCTACACATGAATGGTCTCAGGATGCTTTACTGTTGGCATGACACAGGACTGATGGTAGCGTCCACCCTGTCTTCTCTGGACAAGGTGTTTGCCAGATGGCCCAAACAATTGGAAAGGGGATTCATCAGAGAAAATAACTTTACCCCAGTCCTCAGCAGTCAAATACCTGAACCTTTTGCAGAAAATCAGTGTGTCCCTGATGTTTTTTCCTTGAATTTTTTTTATTTTTGCCATTCTCAAATCTTTTGAACTTGTGCCTTCCAGTACTTTTTTCTCCTCTCATCTTCTTTGCTTCCCCCTGCTTCCTCCTGGCTCACATATCAGCAACGTGCAGGAATTCTACCTGTGCGCTCCTGTCAACAACATAAGTTCATAAGCCTCATTTGGGTGCCGTAGGCGACTGAATATTTGTCTGTACTTGTAACGTTACCAACTCAACACTTCAGTTCCATATCAAATAAAGCTTCTCTGATCCTTTGTTTGGATAAAATGACAAATCAGATTGGTAGGAGGACATCCTCCTCTATGCATTTTAATTACCGTGTAATTATGGAAGGAAGGTTGACCAATTAACCCCTACATTCTGAATGAGGGAAGCATAGAGGTGGATCATGATTTTCTATCCTCTGGCTATTCTAGTTTCTACCAGAGAGTGTGCTGTTTAGAGAGAGTGTAGAGTTCTCTCTAAAACAGACTACTTTTTGCATTTTATTTATCGCATTTATTTTAATTAAAGAGCAACTTGCAGGTTAAATTGATTTGAATTAATAGTTAATGTTCTGGGAAGTTTTTATGAATTTCTATGTTACACAAAACATAAAGCAGGATTTTGATGAAAATGTGCCCATAATAAGCCAGGCTCCGCCCGGCTAGCAAGGCGTCATATGACGTAGGCAGAGGCAAACACGTGCTGCGCTTTGCTCTCTCATTGCTTTTGTCGATGTAGTTAGAGCAGTGGTAAAAAAAACAGTGCGAGATATAGAGAAAATCTTACAGTAGCCGTAATCGTATCAGCTTAGTTTCACTTTCGTTTTCATCCGTAACTTGAGAATGAATTTGACAGACGACCTCATGTTACGTCACTTCCGATCTGTGATTTATAGATATAGATGTTATTGTTAATTACAATTTTATCTCTAAATATTGTTTTTGGCAGATATATATTTCTCCAAACTAGTTGTTTTTCATTAAAGTGCACTATTCTATATTGAGGTGTCCAACCTGCAAGTTGCTCTTTAAATATACTGAGGAGCATGATCCTCCCCTGACGAGCCTCCAGTGGTTAGTATCATTTGTGATTAACTCTTGAGTATGGAAAAGTATAGTCACTTTCCTCAGAGAGAAATAAAGCAGAAAAAATGCAGATAATTCCTGACTAGTCTTAACTCGTAATTAAGACAGTAAGAACATAAAGATGGAAAATAGCTTCAACTCGTAAGGAAACACGAGACAAAACGGCATAATAAGCTTGTGTAAAAGGTGTGATGAGATCAGGTACACACTGCAACAGGGGTGGGGTGAGTTGAACCATGTTGCCATGACTTGCCAGGAAGGGGTGTTCGGGCAGGTGGCCAACGAAATTGAATTCTGCAGACGAAGGTGTGGACATGACAGAGAATAGGTTTATGAATAAAAAAAATGTTGTATTTACTTACCCATGTATAAATATAGAATTTTAAAAAGTATATACAGTGGGGAGAAGTTTTTGCAGGTTTTCCTACTTAAAAAGCATGTAGAGGTCTGTAATATTTATCATCGGTACACTTTAACTGTGAGAGACGGAATCTAAAACAAAAATCCAGAATATCACATTGTATGATTTTTAAATAATTAATTTGCATTTTATTGCATGACATAAGTATTTGATCACCGACCATCCAGTAAAAATTCCAGCTCTCACATACCTGTTAGTTTTTCTTTAAGAAACCCTCCTGTTCTCCACTCATTAACTGTATAAACTGCACCTGTTTGAACTTGTTACCTGTATAAAAGACACCTGTCCACACACTCACACAGACTCCAACCTCTCCACAATGGCCAAGATTAGAGAGCTGTTTAAGGACATCAGGGATAAAATTGTAGACCTGCACAAGGCTGGGATGGGCTACAGGACAATAGGCAAGCAGCTTGGTGAGAAGGCAACAACTGTTGGCGCAATTATTAGAAAATGGAAGAAGTTCTAGATGATGATCAATCTCCCTCGGTCTGGGGCTCCATACAAGATCTCACCTTGTGGGGCATCAATGATCATGAGGAAGGAGAGGGATCAGCCCAGAACTACATGGCAGGACTTGGGTCAATGACCTGAAGAGAGCTGGGACCACAGTCTCAATGCCGTCATGGATTTAAATCCTGCAGCGCATGCAAGGTCCCCTTGCTCAAGCCAGCGCATGTCCAGGCCCATCTGAAGTTTGCAAATGACCATCTGGATGATCCAGAAGAGGAGCTATATACAGTATAAGAAATTCAAAGCATGTTATATGTTATTATGACTCCTTTATCTAGTAGTATATAATCAGTGTAAACAGGCTATTGCAATATGACAAAAAACACCAGGAATGCTTTAGTTTAAAATATAATATATTTTGCCTTATAACATGGACATACAGTATACAGGTCCTTCTAAAAAAATTAGCATATTGTGATAAAGTTCATTATTTTCCATAATGTAATGATAAAAATTAAACTTTCATATATTTTAGATTCATTGCACACCAACTGAAATATTTCAGGTCATTTATTGTTTTAATACTGATGATTTTGGCATACAGCTCATGAAAACCCAAAATTCCTATCTCAAAGAATTAG
>JACXGM010009056.1:0-28093 GCA_016801145.1 Umbra pygmaea | reverse complement strand
AATTCCCCTGAAATAAATAAAAGGTTTCCTTTGAAAAACACCATTATGAAATAAAAAACAATTTAATATTTTATTGGACTGCGTTTATATATTTATATTTAAATATTTATATATTTATTGTGTCATTTATTTATTTCAGGACTTATTTCATAGCCATATTTATTTATTTAATATTGACAAAAATGGCTTTCCATACCTGGAGGCCTTTATTCTCAAAGCTTGAGACGGGACATTTTCTGCTCTCATTTCATGTCTTTAACAGATGAATATTTATATATTTATTTATTTATCATTTATTTTACCACAAGGGTCATGCTGAGAAAATGTTATTCTTTTATATATTATACATTAATATATATTAAATTATAATTCAATTATAATTTTTACTTTATAGTTACTTTTTTGTGACAGTATAGTCTGAACATTTCTAAACATGTAGTTTTATGGGGAAGACAATCACAAAAAAGTAAAAAGTGAGCACATGAACAATAAAATACAAATATGTTACTCATACACTTATTCAGAAAATATTATTTAGAATTTCCCTATAGTCAACAATTTTTTTAAATTAGCTATACCTAAGTATATTAGCTTTTCGGCATTCAGCCGTTTTAAGTAAGTTCCCCTTCATGTTGACAGAGAACATTTCTCTCCTCTGAAGAATAGCACTGAAATGACATCACTCCAGCTGTGGACCTTCCTCGTCTCCATTCTACTGGCCAACTTCTCGTTCCAACTAGACGACAACAAGATCCCGCCCAGTCTGTGTACTGGACACCCAGGTATCCCAGGTACCCCTGGGATGCACGGTAATGCTGGCCAACCAGGACGAGATGGGAGGGACGGGCGAGACTCTGCCCCCGGGGAGAAGGGAGAAAAGGGAGACAGGGGAGACACAGGTAGTTGACATCCCCATAATGTTTATTACTACATATGATAGACTAACTAATACAATATTTTATTCAATAGAATGTGAGATTTCATTATTTCAATTAGTGTGTCCATCGCTCAGGTGTTATTGAATGGACAACAGTGGAAACTGCTTTGTGTTGTGCTCTATTCTTCTGACAGGTGAATCTGGCTTTCGGGGCCTCACAGGAGATAAGGGGGACCCTGGAGTTAAAGGAGACATGGGCCGGGAGGGGGAGTGCGCTGTCGCCCCCAAATCTGCATTCAGTGCCAAATTGTCTGAGGGCCGCACCGCACCTTTGGCGGCTGAGGATGCTGTGCGCTTTGACAAGGTAATGCTGAATGAGCAGGGCGACTACAACGTAGAAACGGGACGCTTCACCTGCAAAGTGCCCGGAGTGTACTACTTTGCAGTCCATGCAACCGTCTACCGAGCCAGCCTGCAGTTTGACCTGATGAAAAATGGCCAGACGATGGCATCATACTTCCAGTTCTTTGGGAACTGGCCCAAGCCAGCATCTTTGTCTGGTGGTACGCTGCTCCACCTCATCCCAGGAGACCAGGTGTGGGTGCAGATGGCGTTGGGAGAATACAGCGGTTTCTATTCCAGCTCTAAGACTGACAGTACCTTTACTGGCTTCCTAGTGTACTCAGACTGGAAAAACTCTGCAGTGTTCACAAAAGGTGAAGTGGTATAGGTGGTATATAGTGGTATAGATCCTACATGGAAACCAGTATTCATGGCCGCTCTGGAAGATTATTTTAATAATCTGCAAAATAGAGAAAATAAAATATAAATCAACTGGTAGTAGAAGGAAAGTGAGATAATTAAAATGAAAAAGTTCATAAGAGTCTGTCCTGCTGTACCAGAGTTAAGCCTACCTGATTTCCAGGTTGTGGCTGTAAACATATCTGGTAAATATATGGATCTGCTAAAATGTATCAATAATTCAAGGAACATTTTTCTCAGTCAAAATTATTAGAGAGGCTCAAAATAGACTTGGGAAATGTGTTTTGCAAACAAGAATTTTTACATCTGGTCTAAATAAACTATAATGATGTATAGTGATTCTGAATCAACAGAACTACCAGTAGTATAGTTATGATATCAAATGTACTTCAAGTTACCCATTTGACTGCTGTTGTACAACAATAAATCACTTAAATATATATCCTGACAGTGGCCTAAAACCCAACATTTTTGGACCTACATCTATTGTTATTCCATCTAAGGTTTCTTGCTTTACATTCAAGCAGGGCATTTGTCACTGTCTGTTTTTGTAGATTTATTAAGTGCATTAGATTTATCTCATCTTTCTTGTGTCCCAAAATGAACAAAAAGTACAACATTGTTATAAAATACATCCTATAATTTTTATGATCTATAGCTTGATTTATGTAATTCCACTTGTAGTCATTATACATTTAAAGCTCCCCCTAGTGGTCAATTTGAATGAGATGTGCAGGGTGTGGTTCAGTTACTTATTAAGAGATTTGTCATGATTGGAGAATGAATATGCAATTAATAGTAACATTTGTGTATTGCCACTCACCTATCTTGCGCTTGTAGCACCCCCTAGTGGTAAATGTATATGAAACAGTCTGAGTATATCTGGGGAACTTATCTGAACATATCCTGTGAGTTTTGTGATGATTGGCCTTACGGTTGCTGATTTGTATTCATTTATGTCCAGAGCCACACCCCTTTCAAAGTTCATTGGTCAATAACTTAAAAATGTAATTCAGATTGACATGTTTTGTTCAACTTCAAATAAGCTTGATCCAATAATGATTCACTGAAAATGTGGTGGCAATCGTAGCTAAGCTGTAGGACAAGATGAAAGCACCCCCTAGTGGTCAATTTGAATTAGAATTGCAGGGTGCGGTTCAGTTACTTATGATGATATATCCTGAGAGATGTGCCATGATTGGAGATTGAATATATAATTAATAGTACAATTGGTGTAATGCTACTGACCTATATTGTGCTTGTAGCCGCATGTATATGAAACTGTCTGGGTATATCTGGGGCACTTATCTGAACATTCTGTGAGTTTTGTGACGATTGGCCCTACGGTTATTGATTTGTGTTCATTAATGTCCAGAGATACACCCCTTTCAAAGTACATTGATCAATAACTTGAAAAGTAATTGTTTTTTAACAGTTGGACAAACATTTTTTGAAAAGTAATTGTTTTGTAACAGTTGAACAAACATTTTATGATCTATAGCTTGATTTCTGTCAATCCACGTGTAGTTATTATACATTTAAAGCACCCCCAAGTGGTCAATTTGATTTAAAACTTGCAGGATCTTAATTTGGGGGCGCTGGCTCATAGTACTGTCCGAACTGGAGGAAACGGAACAATATCACACAGTATCGCACAATGGGTTTGGTGTGTTGCGCACCGTTCCATTCGCTTCGGTCCCGAGCGTAACATGAGCCCGCCCTCCCCAATTAGGATCCACCGACCGCCGCTGAGGAAAAGTCTATTTTCATTTTAGGTGTTAGATTGAGGATATACACCGCATTTCAAATTATTATGCAAATGATTATTCTCACTGATTTTTCTAAATAGTCGATGCAAATGACAGTCAGTATAATTTTCAAGTCATCAACCGTTAGGGTGTAAATCGAATTTAATTGAACAAACCACCCAATGAAAACAGTATTTTTTTTAAATAAAATTCTCTAAATGCACTGTTCCAAATTATTATGCACAATGGAGTTTCAAAACATTTTATAGTTTGTAAGAAACTGAACATGGTCATTTGTTGAATTTGCAGCATTAGGAGGTCATATTTAATGAAATCAAAGCTATTTCAATCAAACACATCTTAACAGGGCAAGTTACAGTGCCTTGCGAAAGTATTCGGCCCCCTTGAATTTTTCGACCTTTTGCCACATTTGAGGCGTCAAACATAAAGATATGAAACTGTAATTTTTTGTGAAGAATCAACAACAAGTGGGACACAATCATGAAGTGGAACGAAATTTATTGGATATTTCAAACTTTTTTAACAAATAAATAACATCCTTCTTAAGTAGTTTTCCTTTAATTGGGCTCACCTGGCAAACTAATTATCACATGTGTCTGAGATTGATTTCAGTGATCCAAAGAGCCCAGAGACACAATACCATCCATGAGTTTCACCAAAAAACTAAATATTTAATGTTTATGACACTTAATTCCAATTTGCATAATAATTTGGAATTGGGTGTAATATGGAATCAGGTTTAGTGTTCATTATGAAATGAGCTTAAGGGTTTGGTTAAGGTTAGCACAAGGGGAAAGTGACCATGGATTTATGGTTTCCTGGTCCACACAAATAGAAAAACCATTTCTGTATGTGCATTTCTCTCTTCAAAGTCCTCCCTTTGCTACGGAATGTTGTGGTATCATGTTTTTTAAATGCTCAACTAAGTATGGTACTTAATAAAAAATGTATTTAACAAATCACACCAAAACAAATTACTTTGATTATGTTGAGACTGAGATTCTCTATAATCATGTTTAAATACAGTTTACAGTTGACAAGTAACCAACCTCATGGACTACAGGCTTTAAATCTGGTGAAATGCTCCAGAAGCAAAACAAATTGGGCTGACATGTCATGTCCACTGTAATGGAAGCAGGGTCTGAAGGAAGACTTCCTTATAATTCTATTTTTGAATAGCAATATATTTTCTTTCTTTCAGACTAGCAAAAAAGGGCACAACAATCTGTAGGAACTCATGGTTGTTGCTTTGTTAGATGATACATACAACTCTAAAAAACACTTTGATGCGCAGTGTAGCTTACATGTTTTCCCACCAGTTGCATTTTCAAACATTAAACCTGCACTAACTTTTAGAAAACCACAAAATATACAGTTGAAAACATCATCTTAAATTTTACAAAATACACACAATAATAGATAGCAAAATCGACATTTCACAATATCTAACTTGCAACAAATGCATATTTTAGACAAAATAATCATGTGTATTTTCGTAAATTAATTATATTTACCCTGCATTATTTCTGTGTTCCGTAAAAACTTAAAATTCGGGCCGACAGGACAAATGAATGGAATGTTACATAGTGCAGCTTTAACCTCCTGGCTAATGTGAGGATGCAAAGTATCCACTAGGTGGCGGTGTTGTATTACTACAGAATTGCAGTGCCCAATTTAAACCAACGGTTGGTTGCCTATTCCTTAATTTCCTTGGTATAGGAAAAATATTTAACCTAGTGCCTGACGTTTCTAAAATATTCTGAGACAATTCCAGTCCGTCAAATATGTAAGGTAGTCGATATGCAAACTGAACTTTGAAGTGCTTTCATCTATAACGGCTGATTTCAACCATAAAATGACATTTTTCACTGACCAGCAATTCTCAAACCATTCCAGCCTCTCATTGGCTGCACAAATATTTATCCTCTCCTTGACTCTTGTTCAGCTTTTCTGACACTTTTTATAAACTGGGTGTTTTTTACAGTCTATGGTTTCCACTGGCTGAAGACAGATGTGCAGTATTTCTGTTAGGTATTTGAAATAATGTCTTTAAACTACTTTTCAGTATTTCTTTTAATATGTACTTGCTAATGTTTTTTTGTTCTTGTTGAAAATACATGATCATTAATTAACTACATAACCAGTTTGTAAAAAATATCTGTATTTATTTGGGATGCTTTAGTGTATGTGGTAATTTGTAATGTGTCATAGTAAATAAACATTTCTGAACATCTCTCACTGAGGACCTTTGGAATTATGTTACAGCCAAAGATTAAGATAAACTGAAGCCATACTAGTCATAGCCCCTGCTATATCCTTTTAGAACTAAACCCTGGGCCCGCTTGGAAAGAGACTGGTCTCCAGGGTGACTACTTTAACCCAGTCATAGTTAAACCGCTGTTCATAGTGATAGGAAACCAAATTCACAAATTAGTCCTTATTATTGTACAAAGATTTTTTTCAGAACTGACTACACAAAATAATGTTTTTTTTTTTTAATTAAACACAATGAGCCCACCTCAATTTCCTTAAGGGTGCCAAATCTTCTTCACTTGACTGTAAATCGTAACACCCTGTTGAACATTCTCTGTTACTGAGCACCATGATGATATAACCAGAAAAAATATAAATTATACCTTCCAATATTTACCTGCCCTTCTGACTGATGTATCCAGGTCTCAGGTATGCTAACGATGCCTCTGCTGACCCACCATGTATAGATTCTCTGTCAGAGTAGCATTAGCATTAGCACATTTTCTGAAGTTCCCATGTGATATAATGTACCATCTGGGATTAATGGCAAAATCCAAGAGGCCATCCACCTTATGCATCTACTGTATGCTGGACAACGGACCTGATGTTTTTCACAAAGGTAAAAAAATGTCCATGAAGGAGCCCTAGGTCATAATGCTACTAAACTACTAATTAGGCTTTCAAGATGAACAATAATTATTATTATAATTTATCTGTAACATATCATGCTAATAAAAGAATATTCCACACTATCTGGAAAATATTATTTATTCTGTAAATAAGGTCATATCTGCTGCAGAGTATTGTGAAAGCCCAATCTAAATTAAATCATTTGAAAAGCGGAAAACATTTCTAAGGGAAATGCCAAATAAGGGAAATGCCAAAATCTAAAGAGTAATGTGACATCTATGGACAGGAATATACGTTTTCTTTCACACTTTGCAGAGGCAGGAATGGATCCTCAGTTAAACACAGCACTAGAAAAGCAATAAATGAGGATGATACTGAATATATTCAAAAGATATCCACGGTATCTACAGGTACAGTGTCTCATGAGTATCTATTATACTTCTCTGATGGAGCTTGACTGGCGAGTAGCACTCAACGACAAGAATAATCTGAACAACAAAATACAAAATAAAATTCAATTTATTAAAAATACATTCACAATGCTTTTTTCAAGGATCCTTAATTTAACAAGTAACGTCTGAGATTTCCAAGATTGTGAGGTTGTTTTTGTGCTCCAGAAAAAAAAATCATACATAGTAAAAACAGAACAATTTAAAAACAAAACATAGGCGCTAAAACAGAGCAAGTTGATGGAAGATTTTTAGAATACAATTGTTAAAAAACCTTTGCAATTTCTTACTGGGGCTGTGTGAGTTCAATGGAGCAATGTAGGGGACCTGCTGTTAGGGTCCATTAAGCCAAACTGTTCTGTTCCCCAGATTTAAATGACTATGTTTTCCTCTGTTAAGCTCAACTAGTTTGTTCTCCAAATCAGATCGCAGATCAATTTAGTCAATGATCCTGACTAGAAACAATAAAAACTTGTAAAGGACTGCTAATAGATTTGCCAGACAAAGCACTTTGATCCTTCCCATCCTCTCCAATAAACAGCTGCTCTGTGACTACGTATCAGTACCTTAATACAAGATAGGACTTTAGGATTGATGAGCCCCAGTTTGTAAACCACGCTGACTCTCTACGGTCAACTTCCAATGAATAGTTAGTACATAGAGGAAGTGGACCCCGCAGTCAAGAGACCTGATCCTGACCTCCTCCTACGGCCGTCACGTTCAGCTGCATTTCACTGGTCAGTCTCTCCTCACAGATGGGAAATTCAAGTGCAAGGGAAGGGTACTTTCTCACGTTCAGAGGTCAAGAGGGTTTGCATAGCATCGCTGTTGGATAAACATCTCTAACTTTGTTTCCAACGCAGGGAAGCAGAACAAACAATTTGAAACAAACTATTTTGGAAAAGTAAAAATAGTGAGCCCAGAGTCAGTAAATGCATATATAAAAATGTATTGTCCAAAAATTAAGTAAATTTTTCTCATCGAAAAGCAATAATATCAAATCATAAATATCTCCATCCTACTTGTTTTTTGAGAACATATAATTAACATCTTATGCATAGTCACAAAATATATAACCTTTAACAAGTTTGGCCAAAATGAGACTTTAATGGCATAGCGCTGGTAGGCCATGGGTGTTGTTGCACATTAAAACTGAGAATGCAGGAAACACTGTTAACAGAGGCGTCATGCATTTATTTTTTTAAGGTGGCACAGTGTGCGCAACTCATGGAAACATGCCCACAAATAGAGATATTAAAAGGAAAATCAACTTGGCTCAAAAATCTGAGGGGGCACGTGGGCATGACGCCTCTGAATGTTAATGTTGGCACTTAACTCTCAATATTAACACTGACATGATAAGGAATATTTCATATTTTCGAGGATGTAATGCGAAACACAAATTTAGGGATGCACCGGGTAAGACCAGCAGAGTCAATAACAAATTAAACAATGGTATTTAAAAAGAAAAGAAAATGGCTGTATCTCAAAGGCGCCGACACAATGCTGTTTCCTTGTAGATTAAATCAGCCTGATCAGCGATGAACAAACATTTCAGCAATCCATTGCCTTGGCTCCTCTGAACCAGGATGCAAAGTAATTATGAACAAACAAAAATCTAATATTTCTTTTGACAACACAGAAGTAAAACTGTAAGTGTTTATTTTGAGCTTTGTATTTCAGTGACCTAGAACCTTGTCATTCTCCTTAGCCATTATGGCCACATACAAAATACATGTATTGCTTATTGCAAAGTCCATCACCTTGTGCTGTTTACCTCACATACCAAGAAACATCCAAGACAAAGTAGGCCATGTAAATGGCATCATGAGTTCTGTGATTAGATCTTTAGGGATACCTGATAGAAAATAAAGTACATATAGAATATAGCACAGGTCCCACTCCAGACATGCTTATCTTCTTTGTCAATGTAATGCCCCATGACAGACAAACCCAGAAACAATGATTTTCACAATACCAAACACAAAAAGTAAATGTCAGTGTTCAAAAGGATACAAACTGCAATGTATAATATGTACATTTAGACTGATCCCCGTAGAAAACAAGTCATGTCGAGGCATTAATTGGATGATTTGCTTTGATTCCAGCCAATCATAATAGGACACCAGTGACACCGTTTACCTTAAAGTTCCTATTTCATGAGTGCTTCATTTATCTTTTTTATTTAGCAGCTACAGGTGCCGATTCCAAAGGGAAACATTTATCACATTATTGAGTTACTCCACAGTCACTCCCTTGAGGACCAAAGACACATCCATAAGCAGAGCCATTATAATAACATTTATTTTTGAAATTACAGCCCAAAAAGAAGCAGGAAATATGACTTGCCCGCCCTTTCTCCATCACCAGCAATTTAACTCAATAATCATCGACAATGTGCTGTAAACCTTTAACATGGATACTTTCAGTGTGATTTTCCAGCAAAGAGACAAAATAGAAACAAGGAATTCTGAAGCCATATCTAATGGAGTTCATTTTGAACAACATTTTAGATCCGAACACATTTCAAAAATTATAAAGGACATTAAATTTACGGAACGTGTGGACCATAAATAGGTAGTGGTCCTATGTTAGCACAGTGGAAAGAAAGGAATATTCAGTTGGAATCACAGTGGAAAGCCATAATGATTGAACTGATGGAATAATGAATAGGAAGAACATGTTTGTACGATGATACAACATATCTACCAATATTAACCTTTGCAAAAAATTGTGGAAAATAACTGCTGAACACATTGCTTATTCAATTGAAACACCACCTAGATTGAATTAACATTGTTCAGTTATAAAGTATAAAAATGTAGAGAAGCTGTGTCATGGTGTTCTGAACAAAACACAGGCACAGATTATTATGTCAGCCACAGGCAACAATTACTGGACTTCAGATAGCTTTGTGTCTGACTTGCGACCCACTGAAGCTGTAATACCCAGCCTATAGTCTCTGCACCTCGTCGACCTGAGATTCAACATGCCCCACCCTCACCGGGTCCCCTCAGAGATAAACATCCATAGTGTTGAGAATCATATGGCGGCACAGCGGGCAGTTCTGCTGGTAGATGGGCTGGCGTAGGAGGATGTTTGTGCAGCCACGGCACAGACACAGGTGGCGGCAGGGTAACAGCACCACAGTCTTGCTGCAGTCCTGGCAGATTACACACTTTTTCCTCTCTTCCTGCTCCTTGAGCAGAGTCAGTAGGCTGTCGGCGGGGGGGGCCTTCGACCCTGATCCCCCCTCCCCTGGAGAGAGCGTCTGAAGAGGCCGGTCTGTACTGCTGGAGCTCGGGAACACTAAGTCCCACAGGTCATCCATCAGCTGGTGTGGCTGAGCAGCATGTTCACCAGGAGGTCCTGGGTCTCCTGCCCTGCCATCCGGAGGGGCCCTCGGCTCTCTGTCGTTGGGTTCGGGCTGCGTGGCGTGGCCGTCACCCCTCACTCTCATGTTCCTGTAGACTGGCATCATCATCCAGTGCAAACGACTGACCTGTCGCTGAAGCCGCTGCCACACGCCCCTCTCCAGCAGGTAAAAGCGATGAAGCGCCCTCTGCAGGTGCCGCAACGCCGGAACGGTGTTGAGGTAAATGACGGCGCGGCGAGCCGCACGGCCGGTCAACTCAGGGTTCATGTAGACGACAGCAGTGACAAGGGTCGCTGTGAAGAAGAGACCATAGACATTCAACAGGAACGTGCTGATGAAGATGTGTACGAGCCAGCCCAGGAATTCCAGGGCTAGTCTGAATGGGATCCAGAGGATGACTGATGTGCCAAGAAGGCTGCTATACAGGAAAGTGAGGAGAGTCAGGGTGAGCTCCATGGCCTTCTGCAGGGGGCAGGAGACTGCTTCCCACATGCTGATCACAACAGTGTAGAAGTTCTGTGTCCCAATGAGCAGCAGGTTAAACACTGTGTTGACCAGGTAGAGAACTAAGCTGACTGCAATTCCACAGCCCTCCCACATATGCCGAAGGAAGCCTAGTCCACACAGCAGGCCGCGGTGAAACATTTCCCTCACACGCAGGAAAACGTGTGAGGAAAAATAGCCCACCATTTTGAAACTCTCCAGAACACCTCCCAGGATGTGCAGCCAGCGCCAGAACATGTTGACTATGCCATGGGCTAGAAATGATACACCATCTATCACGGCAACCATGCAGAACACTGTTTGATTCCATCCGTCCACCACTGACATGGTCAGTAAAGCGGGTATATTATTCACAAAGGTGATGCATGCCGCCATGATGCGTATCAGTGAATTAACTATTACGAAATTTAGGTCTAGAAGGAAAGATATTAAGTCGAAACATTTCCCAATGGTGCAAAATACCATATTTACCAGACCCATGATGACACTTATCTTCAGATTGTTCACCGTTTTGTTTAGACATTCAATTGAACGGTCAGGATTTTTATTTCTGCATGCAAAAAGGTTACATGACTTATACTGTAGATATACGTTTTCCAATTATCATTAGGTTCAATTAGCCAACCCAACTAGCATAACAATGCTTACTATACTTAAACTGGTTACGTAGTTAAAAACACAGTAGAAAACGTTGGTCGGCGACTTTCCACATTCTGTTTGAAAATAATTTGGTCGATCTTGGACGCAGTGCCTTCTTCAGCGGATGTTTACTTTCAAACTCGAGTTCTTCTTCGTCAATCTCTTACACTTTTCTTGCCACCTACTGTACAATACTGTGTGGCGCTCACAAAAGGTTACATTCCATCACGGTCTGTCTTCACGTATGTATCTCCTTACGAAAAAGCAAAGAACAATACATTGTAAAATCAAGAAAAGTTAGGTAAAAAAACTCCCAAAAAAGCCACGGACTGTTTACTGTGTATGGTGGCCGCCATTGTTTTTCCGGTTTGGGTCACGTGGTCTCCTCCTCCAATCTTCTTCCGTGGTATTTTTCTCCGTATTTCAAAAAATGCAGTCAAAGCGGTAACTTCGGTAGAATTAAAGGAAATAATGAATTTGAATAATATTTTTAAAGTAACATCTGCTTTATCATTGTTTCAAGCTTAAAATATAATTACAATTTAGTGGGCTATGGCTTAGTATTTAAAGTTTTCACTACTAGGGGGATGTAGTCATACACATTTACTACCACAGTATCATGCATGCTATTAGGATGACTCATAGTACCTTTCCGTTTTGATTTGTGTGAGCATCCTGTAGTCAAGTGGACCGGGTCTGATAAAGTGACCCAGTGCGTTCCCATTACCTCATATACAATGACCATAAAACAAAGCTCTCTGTTTTAGAACAATAACTTGTTACCAAGTTTCCTTCCTGGTCTGTTGGCCATCGTCTCCAATTAAGGACGGTAATCCCACAGACGTGTGTAAGGAGAACAGATGTCTAAAAGAAACGGTGATAAAATCAGAGGATGTGAAGGAAAACACATCCCTCACGGAGCACTTATACACTGTCCGTTTTTCCTGTCTTGCAAAAATATTTTCTTGTAACAGCCATACGGTATTTCCTTTATTCATTTTTGCTTTTCACATAAAACATTTAATATCAGCAGGATAAAGCAGTTCACATTTTATATACTAGTTGTAGCATAGTAAAATATAATATTTAAAGGCTAAGGAAATTCAACAGCCACTCTGTTCACACTCTAATCCTGCCTTGTCGGCAACTCCGCAACTCCTTGGACAGATCTGTGGGATGGCGAAGTATGTGCACATGGTTAATCCAACCACAGGTCGCCCAGCTGCCGATTCTCATCACACTGGGAATCCAATATGGAAGACTTTAGTTGGATCAAGCACGAGATGATTACGTTCACCGACTATACTTCCGCGATCTGGACACAAGGAGTTGCTGGAGAGCGATGTGGCTGCATAGATAATGCAGGAGGCCCGGGGAAAGTCAGAGAACCCATAGTCAGGCGCGAACCATTGGCTTGTCTACAATGCAGTGACGCCCACTAAGCCACGCGGACCCCCACCCAAAATCACTTGCAAATCAATCACTGTTTGTCACAAAAAAAGTGTGTCAACCTAGCATATTAAAATATTGAGTGACAATCTCAAAAGGTGTGGGTGAAAAGCTTATGGGTGAAATTCCTTTGGAGACATGTCTTTTCTCATGGCCTGCACTGGTCTAGTGTTAAGCAGCTGCCTCCTGAGTATATTCTCCAGCATGGATTAAGATCAGACCTACTGCTCTTTCAGAAAAGCTCAATGTTTCAAAACATCCTGTCCAATAAAGCATAAAATGTATAAAAGTATTTAAGATTATTTTCTCTTTACCTGTAATCTGATACATCGTAGGCAGAGGGTTCTCTAAAATATACGGGCAGAGCGTTTGGGAATTAAATATCCGGGGTCAGAGTAGGGCGAAGGCTATGCAAAAAGTGCCTGTTTGAGTCTCCCTGTGCAGTTCCCAGGGTCTGAAAAGACCCTAGATGACCCAAGAGAGGAAGCTTTACTGAACAAGAGGGGACATAAAGTGTGGGACATTCTGAAATGTTTGAGAGGACCAAAAAAAACATGGGAGTTGCAAAAAACTGCATTTCAATTCAATATCTACAAAACCCAAATTGAGATCTACACATCATATTGAGAATTGTTTTAATTGACATTTTGGAAGTGTTTTCTTGATTGTGACATTTTTGTCTCTTCCACCCATGTTGTAAATAAACACAGTTCAGTGTTGCCATTGAATCTGGTTGCTCTGACATTTCTCCTCTGTCCTTCATGAATTGTCTTGCCTAGTAACCTTATCATAAACTCAAGTGAAGCAAGTGCGATGGATGATTGGACACTCAGTCTGCTCAGTGTCCGTGGTGGAAAGATTCTAGCTCATGTTCTAAGGCGAGCCTAGCGGAAGGAAAGGGGAAAATAAGTCATTATTTCCAGGCGAGATCCAAGAGTTAGTAGTTTAGGGGTTGTCTGCTAAAATGTGAGAGGTCCATTGTCCAGTGTTCACCAGGGCGGGGGCATTCAGAGTGTGCGTGGAGGCTTGGGGGCAGAGTGGGAGAGATGTTTAGTCCCATTTTCCCTAAATTCCTTCACAATAACATGGATTGTGACAAACAAACACTTTCTCTTTTGAAAATTGCTGTCTCCATGGTGATTACATATAATTAGATGATATTAATCACCCTAGGCCAGACAGTGTTTCAGGGTACTACCCAACGCCTGGGAGAGAGAGTGAGGTAATTTGAGTTGATCTTAATCAAAGGTTTTATTGCACATTCATATACAGTTTATGGAATGTAAAATAAAAAAATGATTAAAAAATATGAAGTCCTAAATGTTCTATAATTTATCACAATTTGTAAACATGATTTACTTCCACTCTACGCTAAGTGACAATCTTTTAAAGCCACAGCCATCCTCATGGTCCTGGGAAGGAGATCTTTCACAGACCCAGTAGTTACTCCTTTGGGACTTCCACATTCAACAGTATCCTCAGTATTCCCCTTCGCTCACCCTGACCCTCCATTTCATTTTCTCTATCTAGCCTTCATCTTTCTTCTCGGTTCCTCCCTGCATTTGTGTAAATGGCTCCATTTGACCCTTGTGGGCTGGAATGCAGGGTCCTTAGCCAGGGTTGTGACCAGTCTGGTCTCACCAGTGATTCCTTCTGGAGTTTGTGTTTTCCCATAGCAGCTTCTGTTTCACTGATTAGCCTTTGCTCAGTCACACTCCCTCCCAGTCTGTGAATATTAATAGTACTCTCTTACAGCTACAGTGGCAGGATGCTAAAGTCAACAGGGGATCAGAGGCTCATAGGACTTTTAGGTTTTGAACAGTATTCTCCAGGCAGATCTGCCATGGAGGGAGAAACTTTGATTGGATGATTCAAAACAGAGGGCAGACTTATATATATATATAACACAGGATTATATTTTAAACATACAATATGTAGTTTTTGCCGCTAGGGGTCTCTCAGTCAAAACAATAGCAAAAGATGTACTTGGATGACGTCGGGAAGTAGCGTGGGATCATGGGTTTTGTTATCGTCGTGAATGACAACCTTCCAATCTAGCGTCTCCGGTAGAAAATAATGTTCACTGACAAAGTAATGTATTGTTAAAAATATTATAACTTTATTCACGTTATGTTTGGCGGTTCCCTTGAACTTAGAGCAACATAGAGTAGTCAAAGGTTATATGACGCCATTTACGGGCAACAAAATGAAGTCCCGTGTCTTCGAATTATATTACAAATTTCTCTGGATTTGGAAGTTGGTGGAAACATTTAGGATAATGTAGTACACAACTAAGAAATATATATAAGTATAGTGATGTTTGCTTTTTTAATGCAAAGTACGTCTTTTGTTATTGTTTTGGAAAACTACATATTGTACCTTTAACAGTCCAGTGTGGTTAAGGTTAGAGTTAAGGTTCGGTGTACGGTTAGATATGATTAAAAACTGAGAAAACTATGCTCAGATCTGCCAGGAGAACACTTTTCAATACCTAAAACCAAGGGGGTAGGCTTAGACCCGGAAGTTGAAGCAGCCCTGGTCGGATTCTAACGCTACCTGGCTATCACCTTACGTTAGCATTAGATTAATTCCATTAATATTAGAGGGTCAATTTGACAGTAAATAGATTTACATTCAAAGCATTTAAAGACTCTATTTGTCTGTTGTTCATTTCTAAAGAAACAGGACAAAGTATAAAAAGCTCCATTACCTTGTATTTCACGTTATGTCGCCGTAGCAGCCGTTTTTGTGAAAATATGCTAACTATTGTGTCATAACCATGTGACTTACTGTCGAACAGTAGAGAAAAGTCCAGGAGAAGCTCGAAGGAAATCCGGGGAACGTGGAGGCATACAGTCAAAATGACAGAATAATTAATCAGATCCAACCAAAAGTTGCTCCTGCACCTACGCTTATGGACAACTCCTACCTCGGCTGTCACCGAAAAAGTGCTTCTAATTGGCTTCACTCAAGCTGTTTCTTAAAGTCACGGAAGGATTCAAAGCCTGAACTTCAAGGATGCTACATCATCGAAGTCTGTCGAAGGACTGTTCCAATGTCGAGGATCCTTCGAATTTCAACCAAGGACTGAGTCCTTCATTCTGAGAATTTCCCATAGACAGTAAAGGATGCATGTGTGTACCTTTCGCTCTCCTAAATCATCCACAATCCTATGCGCGCGGCTTTGTCGGCTCGTTAGAAAAAAAAAGGCGGACATTAGCGGAGTTGGAGTGATGACGGGGCAAAATGCTTTCAAATGTATCTTTGGAGTTTAACGTTACTGTACATTTGTTAAAATGGTAGTACATAAGTAAAGTATAATGTTTAAATGCCAGTACAAATTGCTACTGTCCACTGTTGAATTGCAGCGCCAAAGGCGGACCTTTTCACTGACGTAATGACACAATGACGTGCACTTGCTAGCCTGTTACATTTACGTGTTCTCTGAATGCTAAGGAGGAGTCTCGCCCATTGGCCACACCTCTGAAGGTCCTGACTTGGAAGGACCAGTCCTACCAAGGAAGGATCCTTGACTTTGAGCAACCGCTTTGGTCTTGGTGGAAATGTATGGAGTCCCTTCGTCTATCTTGTATACTATCATTGCCTAAAAGTCTTAAATGAATACATGGCTGGACAGTTGACAAAAATCCTGCCACAGATCTGTTTGAAATTTTTTTATTTAACATTTATTTAACCAGGTGGGCACGTTGAGAACAGTTTCTCATTTGAGACGGCGACCTGGCCAAGATAAAAGTGTAGAGGTACAGAGAACATGAAGTTACATATGTAATTACAAGACAAGAAGTGCACGATAAATAAAAATCGTAAAACTATAGCGAAAGAAGCCTAAATGTCAAAAGAGGAAAGTTAAATGAGTATTCTGGATTTTTATGAATATATATCATATTTAAGTCCTGTTCACTTGAATGTAAAAAAACATATAAGTGAGTTCCACACAAGTTTAACGGCTGCTGTTATGTATCCTAGACAACAACACTCTGCCTCTCTGGACTGATATTGGTGTGTGCACACCTGCACTTGTCTCTTACCTGTTTTTGATTGAGTTATTCTGTTCCATATATATAGGCCTGAGTTTGGGCCAGTTCTTTGTCAGGTATTTTTACTCGGTACATAAGCCATTGTGTTACATGTTTATTTCAGTTTAGTTTTACGTGATTCTCAAATACGTCTATGGAAGACAGTTTGATGCAGTTGTTTATATTACCTTGTTGGCGGGATTACTATTAAACTTCCTTGCACTGTGACTGCCTCCTTCTTGCCTTCTACATTGTGACAAGTTAATACCTGTTTTTACTTATTTTTAAAGGTCGGCCAGTAAGAATAAATAAACATTATTTTCAAACATGCAATTTCTTTCTCTTGAGAAAGTTCTGTCAAGCTTACAACACCTACAGTAATCCTTAAAAGCTATTCAGCACAATCTGGGAGATGCCCTCTATGACCGGATAACTTCCTGTGTTAAAAGGAATACCCCTCTTTGTCTTGGCAGCCTACAATTCAATCAGGCTACGCGATCTGTTAGAAGTAAGAAGAATGTGGGCAGTTCAACTGGTCACATTTTCTTTAGCATGGAACTGACCTGGCAAGCGAGAAAATCTATTGTAGTCAATTATTTTATGGTGGGTCCCGTTCGACTTGTAGGAAAAGCATCAGAGGTTTGGTTATTTTACTCCAGGATCCATCCTGCTGGCTTCTGTTGTTCCCCAGTGTTGGACACAAATCAAGAGTGTTTATTTTACTTGGGGCCTCTGACAAGACTGGAAAGAAGTTCCCATTCTGGCCCCCGAGCATGATGCTGGATTTTTGGGACTTGACATGAAAATGTTTTCATGTGGATAGAAGTGCTCCTGTTGATCATTGATTGGTTGTCTTTTTTTCTTCAATGTTTTGTTAGATGTTAATGTTTACCATATGGGGTATATCGGAGCAGACACCTCCCTATCCCTGACAACTCTCAGACTTTGCATGAGTATGCAGGAGCAACAGAAACTATATAGTCATAAGTATGTGGACACCCCATATAAATAAAATTTATAGAAGCCTTATTAAACTGTTTTGCTTGGTCATTCGATTAGTACACAAAAAAATGGCGATGGTTGTTAGTTGTCACGGTAACAACACGCAAATCGGTTTAATGTGGAAGTAGGGCACTAGATCTTTGCAATGGAATGGTACATGTAAAAATGGCTGCCGCTTTGATCATTCTGCTACATTTATTTGCATTGGAATGGCACTTCTAATCATTCCATTTCTATGGGACACCCCTACTAATAGAGCTCAACAGTCCCGCCCCTCGTCCGAGAGAGCTTGGGTTCCAGAAGTAAATTTCCCATTCATTTCTCCCATTGACTTCTGGAAAAATCTGTATTTAAAGAGTTTTAGACCATGCCTTAGGCTAACCAGCTACGACGTGACTCATAAGCATACAAAATATAATTTTGAGTGAAAAAATTTACCGCAAATCCCCAAAAAGTCAAAGGTACAAGTCTGTGTACATATTCTTTATTCCGAGTAAAGGAACTACTCATCCCATAAAACATTGTGAGTGTTATCTTTCCGCCTTTACATTACTTTAAATTACCTATCTTTAGCCAACTTCACTTACACAATGTCATCCTTGAAATATAATGTAATCTACATCTCAACAAACGTATTTACAGTTCTCTAACTATCCATACTTTTTGCTACGACACAGGCGTACGACTCGGGCAGCCTGCCAGAGTTGGAAACGCAAAGCTTTTATGCGGGCTCAGTAAACATTTCCATGGTCTCCATCATGGATTTCCACCAATCAGAGGCATCAATGCTGGTTTAGGATTGTGGGTAATGAAGTACTTATCCAAGTTATTCACATCGCGAATAAAATACATTTATCTCAAAACAAGGTTGGTGCCCCATGTACTTTTGGCGTCTATATGAGCATATACAATTGCTTACTCATGTCGTAGCTGGTTTTAAGTCTACCATCGACGGTTACGATTTTATGGCTTATACTCAAATTGTCAATGGAGAAGATGTATTGTATTCTTACTTCCGGAGTCGGCTGTGGGCGGGACTGTTGAGGTCTATGGTGGAGGAGGGATAATGGTCTGGGGCTGTTTTTCAGGGTTTGGGCTAGACCCCTTAGATCCAGTGAAGGGTCATCCTAATTCTACGGGATACAAAGATATTTAGACAATTGGGTGCTTGTACCGTTGTGGCAACAGTCTGAGGAAGGCCCTTAAAGACAGGGTTTGATGAGTTTGATGTAGAGGAACATGAGTGGCCTACACAGAGCCCGGACCTCAACCCCAGTAAAATAAACGTCCTTTAGCTCTGCAAGTTTTTTGGGTGCATCTTACCTCGGATGCTGTCAATGAAACATGCACAGTGAAAACCAGCACTTTGTTTCAACCGAGAGCTTTGTACAGTTGGCTATATTCGCCATGAATCTGAGCAGTAGTAAAGATAATTGCATGTGTACAGAAAATACATTTTTAGTTAGTTATTTAGTTTTCTAACACCACTTCCTTGTTTGACTTCTCAGAATGTAATCACCCCTGTTATCTTCAGGACCCAAATGTAGCCTACTGTCACACACCTGCGCATCAAGACAACAGTGCACATGGAAAGTAATGAGCCAAAAATCGTTTTTCAAAATTTTAATTTAATTAATGATTTTTAAAAAGTCTTCACAGGCGGGATCAAAGGGCCCACCGGTCGTTCTTTGCTCCTCCCTGACCTAGAGTCTAGGCCAGTGTTCTTCAATTCTAACCCTATGGGGTTCGGAGCCTGCTGGTTTTCTGTTCTACCTCAACATTAATTGGACTCACCTGGTGTCCCAGGTCTAAATAAGTCTCAGATTAGAGGGTTGCAATGAAGAAGTGGAGTGGATCTGGCTTTGAGGTCCAGAGTTTAATTACCCTGCTCTAGGCAATGCCGTATAAATGTTCACTTCCATTTACACTGCCAGAACACAGCCATTCAGAATTCTGTGAAATCGCCAACTATAGTAAGGGTCTGTGATGTGATCTCAGCAACCCAGAACCAAATTTTTCACCCCCATGAAATTGTGGTTTATTCAATACATCAGGGACTTTCAACAGGCACAGTGGTGGAATTCCTCCTCATATCCCACCGCCCTATTGCATTTTTTAATGTTACGGATGTTGGGGGACTTGTCACACTGCAAAGGAAGGATTCGGCCCAGCAATAAAACAAACAAGGGAAGCTGGCGCTTGCATCCAAACTCAGAACTGTTACCATAAAAGGAATGGACTACAAAGAAGCATGACTGACTCTTCAAGGGGAGTTTACCTCAACACACCGTGATAAAATATGCAACAAATTGTATTTTATCATACAGCTGCATCATAGCTACCTTGTCTGGGGAAAGGTCACATTGCTCTGTCAAAATACATCACCTAGTAAGAGGTTTAGAGTGGATAGCTCTAGTGCTGTAGCCATTGTCACGCAAGAGCTAGCGTACCATGATTTCCTCCTAAATGTACAAAGCACTCTAAAAGAAAAGGTTATTTTTAGAGTGGGAAAACCCTTTATTTTCTTCACGTAAAAAAGTTTTTTTTTAAATACTTCTAAATAATCTAAATAATTATAAGAAATTTACAGGAAGGACTTGTGAGCAGTTAGGTTTAACTCTTTGGCTCAGGGACAAAACAACAGAAGTTTTTATTTTTCATCATGTCGGCTTGGGTATTGGAATCATCAACCATTCGTTTACTGGCCAAACCCTCTTGACCACCAATGTTACCGTGTGTCTCCAGAAGCTTCCAGTAAAACTTGCATGAACTACACAACCATGGTGCATTACTTTAGAATGTACCGACAGACCACTAGAGATTGACTCTACCTCTGCTCTTTTGCCCGTTTATGCCCTAGCGCACTCATCGAACCCTTAACACATCTTGCACATATTCAACCGCACAGCTGTCTTTGTATAATTAGCACATTATCGTTTTTAGACATGCTCACCATGTTACCTATCCTAGAGTTATTTCTTTTGCACTGCCACTTTACATTCCAAATAATCAACCTCTATTTTAGACCCTTTTTGCACTGAATGTACAGTATTGTTAATCCAACCGTATACCGTTTTTGTGTAACTGAATACTTGAATGTTTGTATTTTGTGTGTGGAACTTCATGTTGCCTTGCACCTTGCGCCTTGTCTTGGCCAGGTCACGATTGCAAATGAGAAGTTGTTCTCAATCGATTAATCTGGATAAATAAAGGTGAAATAAATTATATATATATAAACAATAAAGTCTCTTTGGTAGAGAGAGAGACGAGGAAAACAAACAAGCATGCAAATGGAAATGATTGTGGCGGTAACAATTATTGAGCTCATTTTTATTTACTATTCCCTTATGGTACTGAATTCTGCCACCTCTGGTGTTGTTGGAATGTAGCTCTCACTCAGCCCAGTCAAAGGTCTTCTGTAATGGCGCTCCGATAGTGGGAACAGATTGGCCTCGAATCTATGACACATTTTCAGAACCGATTGAAACTATGCCTGTAAAAACACTAAAATAACTCTACAGGCTCTAAATACCTCCACTCACTTTTGCCTTTAAACAAATGCTTGGGATTATATTGAAATATTTTATTGTTACATCTAATTTTCTTCTTCAAACTTTGTTGGTAGCATTGTCTAAAGTCTATTTCTACTACAGAGCTTTGTATTGTTTACATCTAGCTATCTTAACATAAACACACTGTCACTCTGAATAAAAGCGTTCTCTGAATATCTACAATGTAAAATGAACATGATACTGTACATTTACACATCATTCTCCATGTTATCAGGGTCTGACAGAGTAAACCGACAATTGCCTGTCCAACTTCGGGCAACTGCTGATTTTTAACCTTATCAAAGCCATATCATGAGGTGTCAGGTGGCTCAGTGGTTAGGGAGTAAGACTTTTAGTCATAAGGTTGCCAGTTCAAATCCAGACTGTGTCGAATGTCATTGTGTCCTTGAGCAAGACACTTTACCTAAATTGCTCCAGGGGGTGTCACTATACTTACTGTAAGTCGCTCTGGATAAGAGTGTCTGCTAAATGACTAAAATTTATATATCTCACGTTGAGAACAGTTTCTCATTTGAGACGGCGACCTGGCCAAGATAAAAGTGTAGAGGTACAGAGAACATAAAATTACACATGTAATTACAAGACAAGAAGTGCACAATAAAAATAGTAAAAACAGTAAAAATAGTAAATAACAAATAATACAGTGTGCAGGTCTTCAGATCAGACAATTAGGCATTTGTACAAGTAGTGCAACAGATGTCGGTATATGGAGGTAGATGTTTGGTAAATACAGTGGGGTGGCGCTGTACCATACAGACAGTTAGACAAAAGCACACAATAGGGGCTGAGGTAGAGGGGTACATTCCTCGAGGTACAAAGTGGCTAGGCATAAATAACACTATGGTGGGTGGCATAATGACCAGGACTGTGGGAGGGGGAGTGTGCAAAACATACAGAGACAGCTATGTTGGTTAGTGTGCAAAACATACAGAGACAGCTATGTTGGTTAGTGTGCAAAACATACAGAGACAGCTATGTTGGTTAGTGTGCAAAACATACAGAGACAGCTATGTTGGTAAGTGTGCAAAACACACAGAGACAGCTATGTTGGTTAGTGTGCAAAACATACAGAGACAGCTATGCTGGTTATTGTGCAAAAATGCATTAACGGCATAAAAGGAGTGGGTGGAATTAACATGTGACAATAACATTCTTATTTGCAGATTCCAATGATAACATCTCTGTGCTGGGCTTGGCCACATGGTAGTACTGTATACACTCACAAGAACTGCATATTGTATTCAATATCAAACCAAAGATGCATGGTCACTCATCACTGCTAGGCCTATCACAATAACAAATTTTGCTGGATGATAAATTGTCCCAGAAATAATTGAAATGACAATATTGTTGTTCGGAGACCATTTTCATCTAATATAATGATAATGGCATAATAATGCAGGTACACCTTTTCAAAGATCAATACACTTTAATTTCTAACGAATATTTAACACTGGAACTGGAAAACATTTAAAATATCCACAATAAATGAACAAAACAACCAAAAACAATAAATAAAATGGACTGTCAGTCTCTTTTAACAAAAAACGCACTTGAATAAAAACCAAACACAATCAAAAACAATTAAAAAATGTAAATTAAAAACCACACACAACCAAAAAAATAAAGTCTCTTTGGTAGAGAGAGAGACGAGGAAAAAAAACAAGCATGCAAATGGAAATTATTGTGGCTGTAAAAATTATTGAGCTCATTTTTATTTATCATGCGATTTATTAATTTATTGCATATTGTGACAGGCCTAATCACTGCTGCTTCACTTGTTAATGAGATAATAAGTTCTCATAGGAATGTATTCATGTTTTAATAAGAATTGTATCTGAGGATGTAAAATCCTTGAATTCAGCAGGTGGACTGGGTTTCTTATAATAATGTATATAATAATGTATATAATAATGTATATAATAATTTTTTACCAAAATTCCAGAAGTCAGGTCCTAATACATTGCTGTTTTTAAAAGAAGCAGATTAACAAATAGCATGTAACATTATGGATATAATTGGTATTTCTTGTTCCTAGGTTGGTATTTCTTGTTCCTAGGATGATACTGAATCTTCATAACAGACAAATCAAATATGATATGTCCTGTGGACAATAGAATTGTTGCTTTGCCTGAAATTAATATGTGAATGTTTTCTTTTTCACTGGCCTTCAATTGTTCAGTTGAACAATGACTGTTTGGCAAACAGGACCCTTTATATTCTAAATCATCTACAAAGTGTAAGGATTTTGTCATGTCATACAGGAAGTGCATTTTGATGCTCTTTCATCTAGAGGAGTTGTCCTTTTGCTGGTTGACCTTTAATAAATGTGTGAAGGTCAACACACTCTAGACACCACAATGTCAGAACTGTTATTTCATAGTAAAGTAAACAATTTGACAATAAAAAAACAAAAAACTAAGATGCTCTAGAAAATCTACATAAAATATAATTTCACTTCCAGTCCAGTGTTGCA
Source organism: Umbra pygmaea (assembly GCA_016801145.1). Classification (NCBI taxonomy): domain Eukaryota; kingdom Metazoa; phylum Chordata; class Actinopteri; order Esociformes; family Umbridae; genus Umbra; species Umbra pygmaea. The sequence goes on along the minus strand of JACXGM010009056.1, from coordinate 4,298 downwards.
TGAAAGCCTTTTCAGTTCATGTCTGTGGTTCTAGTACCGTGTGTGGTCTGTCCGATTGTTATCATTTAGAGAGACATTAATATTCCCTACAAGCACTCTATAAATAAATGCTGTGTAGACAGACAAAATAGTTTGGCTGTTTTACAAAGAAGGGAGGTGGAAGGCCATTCCGTGGTCTACAACAACCGATTCAACAGAGCATAGCACAAGTTAGCAGTGTTGTTTTTACATAAACATAAAATATGCAGTTCTCAGATGCTTTTGAAACGTTATTAGAAGTGCAGTACTGATGGGTTTGTTTTACAGCCACGGCAGTCACGCTCTGACATCCTGAACAGAACTATAAATATGTTAGCTTTGACATTAGAGGATGTAACTTCTCATTGTTAATGTAGTTATTGTGATTCTAAATGCAACTGTCCACGTCAGTGTACAGCGTTCCTTTTCACTGCTATCGTCCATTTTCCTGCACAATGTCTGTTGGATTTTAAAGAGTGTCTGTCTGAATAGGTGGGACGCCACAAGCATCTGAGGAGATATTCACAACTAGGCAGAGACTCCAATGTCTGTTGAAATGCATGGTCACTGTTGTCCTTCCTCCTCAATTAAGTTTAACCAGCCTCCACTGTTTGGTACTGTACTAAACAGTACTGTACTGAACTATACTGGTTGACATACTAATAAACTAAAATGTTTGGAAATGCACTGATCTATTCATTATAGTACTAAGTAGCGTAGTTAATACGTGGTTATTTTCAAAGCAATATAGTGCTCCAAGAATCTGAAAAGCAATGTTATTCTACAATAGTATGAAATTATGTATCTATTTCAACCCAATAGTTCAAAATATATTATTGTATCTCAATGTAATCATCACAAATATTGTATAATATTGTATGTCAATGGAACTTTTGGTCTCCTATTAATTTCCCCTGAGCAGGAATGAGAAAAGATGAGACACTGGGTGGCGACAGACAAAACAAAATACAGACAAAGAGCATTTAATCCAAAGTCAAATTTATAACTACTTAAATTTCACACAAAGTTAAACAAATGTAGAGGAGTCAGAATTCTGCTGAAATGCCAATGTGTATTGCATTCCTTCTACTCTTACAGTTGCCAGTGCAAAACGGTTGGAAACAACCTTCTATTACTTGACAGCACAGTGATGTGTGTGTGCGCTTCCCCAGGTGTACAAACAGTAAGTGGCTGTTTGTACACTAGTGCTCAGTTTAACTCCTATATCTAGTGCCGAGCCTACTGGTCTTTTTGTAGCCTACTGTACAAGTACAACTAGCCTGTTTATTGGCATCACTGTAAGACATTTTACCTTATGTTTACTTCTTCTGCACAAACTACAAATTCTTTCAACTTTGTCTGTTAACTTCATCATGACATATTTGTATTTCAATATGAGGTTTATATTTTATTTTATTCTCCATCGATTATTTTGAAATACACAAATTTGATTACAGAAGATTCGGCTTCTCTCTATTAGGCCCTGCTTTATCAATTGGGACAGATTCTTGTCAAATGGGAACCCAGACGGATCATGTCATTCACACTTATTGTGTGAAATGCTTTTCCCACCATTTAAATATTTTACATATGTGCTCACTGTTCAGAGGTGTTTATTCATCGCAGCCCTGAGATCTGATAGGTTAGCCGTGACTGGAGGCCACTTGAGGTCCTGGGGGCCTCACGAAAAAACAGGTGCTGGTCAGCCCCAAATATGCAGAGAAAATATCTCCAGCTTGACAGCTTTCCCAGGTTTTATCAAAGGATATACAATTTCCATTTGGAAAGATTATCCTGCAAGGGCTACTATTCAATTTATAGTTGCATTTTTTACATTGAGCCTACATTGAATAGAAAATGATCTGATTCACATAACTGGCAATAAGGGACAGTTCTAACTTACGTTTAAAAAGAAACACACCACCCTCCCCTACATATATTACAGGTATGTTTAAATGACCCACCCCTCATATATAAACAAGAATATCAACTTTAACACTTCAGCATGGATTTGTGGTAGATTAGCAGGATGACATCACGGTGGCCAGCTTTAGATTCTTGTCACGGCATTTCCAACTATGCCCAGAGCACTAGCATGGGGCTGGGCAAATTGGTACAGTTCTGCTCGGAATAGACCTCAACAGTCCCGCCCACAGCCGACTCCGGAAGTAAGAATACAATACATTTTCTCCATTGACAATTTGAGTATAAGCCATAAAATCGTAACTGTCAATGGCAGACTTAAAACCAGCAACGACATGACCAAGCGATTGTATAAGCTCATATAGATGCCAAAAGTTCATGGGGCACCAACCTTGTTTTGAGATAAATGTATTTTATTTGCGATGTCTTAGATAAGTACTTCATTACCCACAATCCTAAACCAGCAGTGATGCCTCTGATTGGTGGAACTCCGTGATGTCTTGGATACAAACTCGCGGTTACCATGGAAATGTTTACTGAGCCCGCTAAAAAGCTTTGCGTTTCCAACTCTGGCAGGCTGCCCGAGTCGTACGCCTGTGTCGTTGCAAAAAATATGTATAGTTAGAGAACTGTAAATACGTTTACTGAGCTGTAGATTACATCATATTTCAAGGATGACATTGTGTAAGTGAAGTTAGCTAAATATAGGTAATTTAAATTAATGTAAAGGCGGAAAGATAACACTCGCAATGTTTTATGGGATGAGTAGTTCCTTTGCTCGGAATAAAAAATATGCACACAGTCTTGTACCCAGTGCTGGCCCGAGCCTTTTGGGGGCCCTAAGCAGAATTTGATTTCGGGGCCCCCTCCTACCATGCGGATTCACCTGTGCACTCGATTGGGGACCCCCTGGTGGCCAGGGGGCCCCAAGCAGCCGCTAAGTTCGCTTATGCCTGGGGCTGGCCCTGCTTGTACCTTTGACTTGTTTTGGATTTGCGGTGAATTTTTTCACTCTAAATTAATTGTTGTATGCTTATGAGTCCCGTCGTAGCTGGTTAGCCTAAGGCATGGTTTAAAACTCTTTATATACAGATTTTTCCAGAAGTCAACGAGAGAAATGATTGGGAAATTTACTTCCGGAACCCAAGCTCTCTCGGATAATTAAATATATGTTTAATTCAGTCATGACTTACTCAATGAAAATGGTATTGAAGCTTAAAGATTTTGACAAAAATTTTTATGCATTTTTTTGGGAAAAAAAAAAGGTGTGCATCGTTCTCCACCTTCCCCCGAGTCAGAATATATGTTTCATTCAGTCATGACTTACTCAATGAAAATGCAATTGAAGCTCAAAAATTTTGACACAAATTTGTATGCATTTAAAAAAAAAAGATGTGCATCGTTCTCCACCTTCCCCCGAGTCAGAATATATGTTTCATTCAGTCATGACTTACTCAATAAAAATGCTATTGAAGCTCAAAAATTTTGACAAAAGTTTTTATACATTTTTTTTTAAAAACAAAATGTGTGCATCGTTCTCCACCTTCCCCCGAGTCAGAAAATATCATCCTCATAGAGCTTGTACAGACATTCTAGGAGCTATTGAAGCTTGATTATGAAATGAAGAAGGCTGCATTTTCATGACACATTACCAGCACTAAGATTGCCTCGCTCTCCGTTGTCTGCTCCGGTACAGAGCTTTTGAAACTCCTTGACTCGTAATATTTTCGATTGTTGCAAAAATGGCTAAATAACGACTGTGCAACATTCTAGAGGGTTTTTTCCATCAAAGTAACACAAACAATTAATTGATTGAACGTTTTGTTTAAGAGCTATTGAGATTTGAAGAACCGAATGTCTGTCGAATCTCCAACCTGAAACTATCTTCACCGCAGTACATTTCATTTGAATGATTTTTTTTGATAAAATCACCCGGGTAGTGTGGCACAGCGCTTACCGTGCTGTGCTGTATATGCTGACAAAAACAAACGATTTGTGAAGTACAACATTAATAAAGCTTCCCCCAATTCCTTTTCGTTTGTAATTATTATCATTTTTTTTCATTTATGGCGGAAATTGTACCAATAGCACCAATTAGGTTAAATTGTCAGAGAAAAATCGCTGTGCCTATCAAGCATCGCACAAACACAAACTGCGAACCGGTGTTATGCCAAATTCTGTGACCTGCCGAATTCAGTGTCCCAGTGCGAAAAGCGCATGCGCTTTGTTAGAATCTTGCTATCTGCCAGCGGGAGCGCGTGAATTCTCGGCCACTGATTTCTGCTTCTCATTCTGCTCGTTCCAGACACAACGTATTTGTTTCGAGAGATGTTTGAAGCAATAAACGGAAGATATTG
>JACXGM010009055.1:0-28090 GCA_016801145.1 Umbra pygmaea | reverse complement strand
GTTTGCGTCTGTGTCTTGGGGTCAGAAAGGGCATTTTTCAACCATTTCTTTTGGATTTTTTATAATTGCTTGTTGATATACACTCACCTAAAGGATTATTAGGAACACCATACTAATACTGTGTTTGACCCCCTTTCGCCTTCAGAACTGCCTTAATTCTATGTGGCATTGATTCAACAAGGTGCTGAAGGCATTCTTTAGAAATGTTGGCCCATATTGATAGGATAGCATCTTGCAGTTGATGGAGATTTGTGGGATGCAAATCCAGGGCACCAAGCTCCCGTTCCACCAGATCCCAAAGATGCTCTATTGGGTTGAGATCTGGTGACTGTGGGGGCCATTTTAGTACAGTGAACTCATTGTCATGTTCAAGAAACCAATTTGAAATGATTCGAGCTTTGTGACATGGTGCATTATCCTGCTGGAATTAGAGGATGGGTACATGGTGGCCATAAAGGGATGGACATGGTCAGAAACAATGCTCAGGTAGATCGTGGCATTTAAACGATGCCCAATTGGCACTAAGGGGCCTAAAGTGAGCCAAGAAAACACCCCCCACACCATTACACCACCACCACCAGCCTGCACAGTGGTAACAAGGCATGACGGATCCATGTTCTCATTCTGTTTATGGCAAATTCTGACTCTACCATCTGAATATCTCAACAGAAATCGAGACTCATCAGACCAGGCAACATTTTTCCAGTCTTCAACTGTCCAATTTTGGTGAGCTCTTGAAAATTGTAGCCTCTTGTTCCTATTTGTAGTGGAAATGAGTGGTACCCGGTGGGGTCTTCTGCTGTTGTAGCCCATCCGGCTCAAGGTTGTGCGTGTTGTGGCTTCACAAATGCTTTGCTGCATACCTCTGTTGTAACGAGTGGTTATTTCAGTCAAAGTTGATCTTCTATCAGCTTGAAGCAGTCGGCCCATTCTCCTCTGACCTCTAGCATCAACAAGGCATTTTCGCCCACAGGACTGCCGCATACTGGATGTTTTTCCCTTTTCACACCATTCATCTGAAACCCTAGAAATGATTGTGTGTGAAAATCCCAGTAACTCAGCAGATTGTGAAATACTCAGACCGGCCTGTCTGGTACCAACAACCATGCCACGATCAAAATTGCTTAAATCACCTTTCTTTCCTATTCTGACATTCAGTTTGGAGTTCAGGAGATTGTCTTGACCAGGACCACATCCCTAAAGGCATTGAAGCAACTGCCATGTAATTGGTTGAGTAAATAATTGCATTAATGAGAAATTGAACGGGTGTTCCTAATAATCCTTTAGGTGAGTGTATTCGTTTCTGTATCTTCATGTAGCAATACCAGATATGTGAAGGTTTACGACCATCTGTCTCTTTTGAACTGACAGTTCTATCGTTTTCTTCATGGTGTTGGATGACAAAAGGATATGGCTTGCGTGTTACCTAATTTGTATACCCTACTGGAACAGGAAGTGATGTAATGGCTTAATAAGGTTCCTTTAGCCTTAGATGAACTTAAGTGGAATTTCAGTTCTGGTTTGATTATGGTAGTCCACCGTAGTAGAGCATCCATTTGCTGTTATGACCTGCTGCAAATGAGATGCAAAGACAGACACTAGCCTTTGGCAATCTTGGGTTTGCATGCTGCAACTGTCTTCTTCAAATCCCACAAGATATTTTCTATGACATTTAACGTGGGTGAATGTGATGGCCACTGTATCATCTTCCAGAACTTCTTCTGCAACCAAGTCTTGGTGGACTTTGAGGTAAACTTGGGATCATTGTCCTTTTGGAAGGTCCAATGACAACCAAAAGTTCAGTTTCCTCAAAGATGGCATGATGTTTTCTCCATCTTGCCTTCCACACACTGCAGGTTTCCTGTGCCAGAAGATGCAAAGAAGCCCTAGAGCATCACTGAGCCACCACCATGCTTTACTGTGGGCAAAGTGCATATCCTGAAAGGGGGTCCTGGCTGTGCCAGATGTTGTTGTGTCCTTTGGCAAGGCACTTAACCCTAAGTTGGTCGAGGAAGAATGTCCCTGTACTTAATGTAATTCGCTCTGGATAAGACCATCTGTTAAATTATGAAAATGGAAATGAAAATGCTTTGTTCTTCTTCCTCCAGACATACCACTGATCCATCCTGCCGAAAAGTTCCCTTTTTGTTTCCTAGTGGATTCTTTATGGCTTCTTTATATGATTTTTAACATTTTAGAGCTTACGGTTTCTGTGCTTTTGGGTCAGTAGTGGTGTAAAAAATAGTTTAAGGGAATATCATTTTTAAGTGATATTATTTACCTTCAACTGACTGGTCCTCAAATTCTTGGATGGCTTCCATCAACGCATTTGCCGAGTCTTTTGTTAGCGTTGTACCAGAAAATGCCAGCCTGTGTCCCAATAACGCGTCCAAGCGGCTAAACCACTTGTTTGTGCACCGGTCGGAGACATGTTGTTATGGTCCTTTATTTTTGGTAGACTTGCTTCAATTTCTTCAGCTTCTCTCTGTACTGTTTTCCTGTTGTGAACAATGCCCAGCTCAATCATTATGTTTTGTGCCAAAGTCCCACCCCCAAATGTTCAGGTACTTTGAAAAAGTACCTACCCTCGAGGATAAATTTTTAACAGGGTATAAATGTACCCAGGACTTTATTCCCCTAGTTCCTGGGTAAAGTCCCTGCAGTGGAAAAGGGGCAATAGTAAAGCTTTTAACTTGCATCTGTGGATGCAGCGGCAAATGGTGTTGACTGACAACAGTTTACCAAAGTATTCCTGACATGGCATGAGTAACTTGAGCTACTGTGATTTCACTATTAATGCAGAAGGATATGTATACATTTTGAAGCAAGATATGATATTCTGCCACATTCTGCCTGGATAACAGGCACATGGTTGTGCAAAGAGAGAGTGCGTGTTCTAGCATGGCTTGCCTACAGTCCTGACCTGTCTCCGACTGAGAATATGTGGCGCACTATGAAGTGCAAATTAAGGCAACAAAGTACAGTTGTGCAGCTGAGGATATGTATAATTAGCCTGGCTCCCCCCTCCTACGTACTTCATTTTCCTTCAGTACTCTGTCTGGGTTTAAGGCATATTCCCTGGTTTTCTCCGAACAATTTCTTATTCTTAGTCCAATCAGCGAAGAGAGGGAGTGGCTGAGAACGATGAGGTTGATGTCCTGCGCTAGTTTGAGTGTAGCACGTCACGACCAAAGGTTAGCGATTGGTTATGGCAGATTCAGAGTGGCTCAGAGCAGATCCAATAGTTTTAAACTTCAACAGAGTACCCGCTTTCAAGGAAGTTAACGCTTGTCAATGGAGAGTGGCCAGACTCTCTGTACAAATTAAATTTACATACGAGAGTCTGGTAGGACCAGGCTAATGTATAATGGATGAATGTGGGAAAATTTGAAATGAGTATATTTTCAAAAATAAATTATATTCACTAAAAAACATCACATAATGTGTTAATCATGTGTTTTCAATATAGGACAGGGGGAATTGAATTGTCAAAATTACTATTTTTTTGCGTGGGGTTCCATAATGTACCAACTTTTTTAGAATTGGGGTTGTAAAACAACACATTATGGCACAAAGGGACACACAATATTTGGTATGATTCCATTTATTTGTGTTGTGTATCTTATTTGGACCACAAGGAGAGTAGCTGTGTTGCTTCGTTTGCAGCTAACAGGAATCATAATAAAATACGAAATACCAGAAAATGTATTTTGTTGTTATCCTCTGATGAGGGATTTTGTAGAGCCATGAACATTTTCATTGTGATGTAATGGTCATCAAGCCCTGTTTTACTGCCCTTCCTGGCATCCAATATAAATCAGAGCAAACCTACTATATATTCCGGGATTGCATGCATGATGAACTTGTAGTGCAACAAGGTGTTTATGTCTGAGAAAGCAATCAAGTGCTTTAAAGCTGTTATTGGGTTAGGTTATTTAAAGTTAATTTGATGTATGTTAACCAACATATTCTAGAATCTAGAACATTCTTAAACCTTTCCTATGGCCCTGTGGGCTTCATCAGGCAGTTGAGGTGTGACTGCAGCTTTCTGAAGAACTACTGAATTCCAGGTGAGCCACACTCTTTTCAGATCTGTTGTTTATTCAGGTTAGGAGTGAGACTCCTTCTACATCTGTAATGTTCAGGCAGCACAACATCATCTTCTCCACTCCGCTAAAATATTATACCTACATGACTAATGTGTTTTGTCTGTACTCATTGTGTACTAATGTTTATTATTCACATCTGTTATTCTAAATTATTAAGTTGTATTTTTACATATCACCATTGTTTAAAGGGGCTGCAACAAATCTGTGGTTGCTCTATAATACAATAATTTTAGGATATATAAATCAAGCTCTGTTGATATATATAAGAAAAAATGGTGTTTGTCAGTTCATATAGTTCTTTTAAATGACCAGATCTTAGATGTCTCCATATTTAAATCTACATCTGTTCCAAATTTTGTGTTTTTATAAAAAAATCAATTTAGCTGCTCAACTAACATTCCAACTTCACTAAATACTGAGGTAGAAGTACTGTAGATCCAGGAAGCACGGACTTTGCTCGCATTGTGATTTCCTGCCATCTAGTGGCAGGATGTCAATGTCATCAAAGGCTCAACAGTCATTTAATTCTCAAATTGTAATCCGATGATGTCAGTCATATGATATTGCTATTATACTGTATGTCACTGAGATACACTCAACAGCTTTCTATCATTCATATCTTTTATGAGGTGTTCATGCATAGCTAATTGTGATTCATTACTTATTGATCACACTGTAATTCACAACTTCATATGTAATTAATGAGTGAAACTTGATCATTTAAATAATTGAACAGAAAATTTGTATTTCTTACTCACAGAGACACATAAAGCCAAGCATCAAGAAGGCAAGCATCAAGAAGTTAGCATGGGTAAGAATGTTCCAAACAACATTAAAATTTATCAACATTAAACATAGTTCGCAATGAAAGTGACTCATAATTTGAACAATATAGGGAAAAACTGAGTAAAAAGACTAGCGCCCACAGAATGTCAGGTTCAGTATGTGTTGAATGAGGAAAATACAGTCCTATTGAGCAAAATATTTGGAAATATCTCTTCAATATCGTTTGCTTAGTGGAGAGAGAAAGATATGAAGAGGTAAATCAAGTCAAAAATCACACAGAAGCCAATAAAATTTCGATTTGACATTTTAGCAGACGTTCTTATTCAGAGCAATTTACAGTTTGTAAGGAAAATCAAATGTTAACAGTTTATTGCGTGCGGCTGAGGGTATGGTGTCCGGACAATCGACCACCTCTACAGATCATTAAAAATAAAGTGTCTCAATCATTTCCACCACAAAGATAGAGAAGGGCCTTTCCGAAGTCCCCATCCGTGTCATCCTGTGTAAGAGTAAATAAATAAATAGGTGTTAAAAGACATTGTTGACAGGGCCTGGCAGAGCAGTCTAGTTCACAAAGAAGTGCATACACTCAGGTTACACAGCTGTCCAAAACTTTGAGAGATATGTATGAGTTACAAGTACAATGGAGGGTTACCTTGGTTTGGAGTACATTTCTTTAGTAAACACTACTGTCTTCATAATGGTAATGTAATCCACTGGATGTTATGTTAATCAGTGGACTGTCATTTTGCACATTGTCAAGTTAGAGCAGAAAAGCTGCTCATTTTCACCTTCTAGAGAGCGTATCGCACTGTCGTGTGTCGAGAGTCATTCTGACAAGAGTTGACAGTGTCGCGAATGGATGATATATTCGCACTCAACTCCAGAAGTCGCCCAATTATTTCCGCTAATCAGGGCTGGATATAATGTCGAGGTATAATTGTCAGGGTCAAAGAAAACAAGCAGACAGTAGACTATGGGGAGTAGGGGTTGCACTGATGTTGCCGGTTGATATTGAGATTTGGAAACAAGAACCAATGTTAAAAGCAGGTTGGTTGAATAGGTCCTCTGCATTCAGCATAATGTCTTAAACATCTGCCATCCTTTTGGTGCATTCCCAACATCTCCCGCACTCACTACATTTTGTGGGAGAGCTGGCAGGTAAAATAATGTACCTGTCAGTCACGGAATTCCACTGTTCCTTGTGTAACAATTTTATTTTATTATTATTTCCTAGTGACACTGAAAATGGCAACCGGATATACCTTATATGGTTACTGGATTTAGTTTGTTAGTGTTAGTTGTCTCTGATGAAGGTTAGACTAGAATAGTTTCAAGTTTCAATACTAAACCTGATCATAGGAAAGATGAGACTTGCAGTCTGCTGTACCTGAAAATTAAACTGTATATTGAAATACTGTAGTTAGGGGATTCTAGTTCTCTGTACTTAGATAGTACAAACAGGAGACTAACCTACAGTTGTGGTAGAAAGTTTTGAGAATGTCACAAATACTAATTTTCACAAAGTCTGCTGCCTCAGTGTTGATGATGGCAATTCGCATATACTCCAGAATGTCATGAAGAGTGATCAGTTGAATTGTAATGAATTGCAAAGTCCATCTTTGCCATGAAAATGAACCTAATCCCAAAAGAACATTTCCACTGCATTTCAGCTCTGCCACAAAAGGACCAGCTGCCATCATGTCAGTGATTGCCTCGTTAACACAAGTGAGTGTTGACAAGGCCAACGCTGGAGATCACTCTGTCATGCTGATTGAGTTAGAATAACAGACTTCAAGCTTGAAAAGGAGGTAGGTGATTGAAATCATTGTTCTTCTTTGTCAATCATGGTCACCTGCAAGGAAACACGTGCCATCATCATTGCCTTGCACAAAAAGGGCTTCACAGGCAAGGATATTGCTTCTAGTAAGATTGCACCTAAATCAACCATTTATCAGATAATCAACAACTTCAAGGAGAGAGGTAGAGAAGGCATCAGGGCACCCAAGAAAGTCCAGCAAGCGCCACAACCTTCTCCTAAAGTTGATTCGGGACACCACCAGTGCATAGCTTGCTCAGGAATGGCAGCAGGCAGGTGTGAATGCATCTGCACACACAGTAAGGAAAAGATTTTGGACGAAGGCCTGGTGTCAAGAAGGGCAGCAAAGAAGCCACTTCACCAGTAAAAACATCAGGGACACACTGATATTCTTCAGAAGTTACAGGGATTGGACTGCTGAGGACATGAGTAAAGTCATTTTTCTCTGAATCCCCTTTCCGATTGTTTCGGCCATCTAGACAACACCTTGTCTGGAGAAGACAAGGTGAGCGCTACCATCAGTCCAGTGTCATACAAACAGTAAAGCATCCTGAGACCATTTATGTGTGGGGTTGCTTCTCAGCCAAGGGAGTGGGCTCACTCACAATTTTGCCTAAGAACACATCCTCAGAGAACAACTTCTCCCAACCATCCAAGAACAGTTTGGTGACGACCAATGCATTTTCCAACATGATGGATCACCTTGCCATAAGACAAAAGTGATAACTAAGTGATTCGGGGAACAAAACATTTAAATTTTGGGTCCATGGCCAGGATACCCCCTAGACCTTAATCCCATTGAGAACTTGTGGTTGATCCTCAAGAGGCGGGGGTGGACAAACAACAACCTCCAAGCATTGATCACGCAAGAATGGGCTGTTATCAGTCAGGATGTGGCCCAGAAGTTAATTGATAGCATGTTAGGGTGGATATCAGAGATCTTGAAAAAGAATGGTCAACACTGCAAATATTGACTCTTTGCATAAACTGAAAGTAATTGTCACTTATGGAATGATTGTAATTATTCTTCAGTGTACTTAGTAACTACTGACAAAATGATCTAAGAACACTGAAGCAGCGAACTTTGTGGAGACCAATACTTGTGGCATTCTCAGAACATTTGACCACGACTGTATTGCAGCAGACTGGTTAAACCAGCACCACACCATGTGCAAGCAATATGGGAAAGAAAAAGGATTTCTCTGCTGCAAAAAAGCATCAACTAGTGCAATGCATTGGACGAGGTATGAAAACATTAGATATTTCACGAAAAACTTAAGCGTGATCATTGTACTGTGACGAGATTTGTTGCTGCTTCAGAGCACAGATGGGTTTGTGCAGATAAAGAGGAAGGTTACTGCCAGATAAATTCATCGGATTGAGAGAGCAACTGCTAAAATGCCATTACAAACCAGGAAACAGTTATTTGAAGCTGCTGGTGCCTCTGGAGTCCCGCAAACCTCAAGGTGTAGGATCCTCCAGAGGCTTGCAGTTGTGCATAAACCTATACTATTCGGCCACCCCTAACCAATGCTCACAAAGCAGGAATGGTTGCAGTGGGCCCAGAAATACATGAAGACTAATTTTCAAACAGTCTTGTTTACTGATGAGTATCGGAACCCTGGATGGTCCAGATGGATGGAGTTGTGGATGGTTGGTGGATGGCCACTATGTCCCAATAAGACTGTGAAATCACCCAGGAGGTTGCGGAGTCATATTTTGGGCCAGAATCATGGGGAGAGAGCTGGTAGGCCCCTTTAGGGTCCCTAAAGGTGTGAAAATTAACTCGGCAAAGTATATAGAGTTTCTGACTGACCACCTTCTTCCATGGTACAAAAAGAAGAACCGTGCCTTCCGTAGCAAAATCATCTTCATACATGACAATGCACCATCTCATGCTGCAAAGAATACCTCTGTGTCATTGGCTGCTATGGGCATAAAAGGAGAGAAGCTCATGGCGTGGCCCTTATCCTCCCCTGACCTCAACCCTATTGAGAACCGTTTGGAACATCCTCAAGCAAAAGATCTATGAGGGTGGGAGGCAGTTCGCATCAAAACAGCAGCTCTGGGAGGTTATTCTGACATCCTGCAAAGAAATTCAAGCAGAAACTCTCCATAAACTCAATAGATGCAAGGATTGTGAAGGTGATATCAAAATGTAACTTGCTTGATTGAAATAGCTTTCAGTAAATATTTCAGCAAATTCAACAAATGACAATTTTCTGTTATTTATAACCTATAAAATGTTTTGAAACTCTGTTGTGCATAATACATTTGGAACAGTGCATTTTCAGTTTTTTATTTTTGAAGAAAATACTGTTTTCATTGGGTGTTTTGTTCAATGAAATTCAACTTATACCCTAACGGTTGGTGACTTGAAAATTATACTGACTGTCATCCATCAACTATTTAGGAAAATCAGTGTAAAATAAAATTTGCATAATCATTTGGAATGTGGTGTAGTTTATTGTGTTTCCATTTGAAAATAAAGACATAGGTTGAAAGATGTTTGGGTGCATTGCCCCTATTCATTAAGCATAATGCAGTCTGTTACATACTCAACCCTTCCAGTGCATACCTGACATCTACAGAACTTGCTACATTTGGGGGAGCTGAGATGTAAAATAATAGAGATTAGGTTATTGCACCAGAATGAATGAGAGACCAGCCCATTGTACCTGGATAGTGCTGTAGAGAGAGACCCCATACATCTTCTTAAAGCAGGCTCTGATATCCAGCATGTCTTCCTCACTCCTGGACACCATGATTCGCATCAGAGTCTTGTCGTCAGTGCCGGCACGCTAACGGAAATGCAATCACAGTTACAAGCCCCGACCTACCCTCACCAATCACCTGTATGGAAATTCAAACATTATCGCAAATCTCAATGACAGAATGATGGATAACAAGACAAAGAACATACCCTCATGGAACCATGGAGGCACTCTGCAAAATAGGCTGGGACACTCTTTGCACACTTCACTATGGAAAAGAACAATGCAATTCCAAAAGGAAAGTTATGTATTTAATATGAAGCGTGTAAGGTGTTTACAGGGTTTTGTAAGGTTGATTTGTCCTAATGCAATATAGAAATCTAATTCTTAATGTTTTAATATGCGTATCGTCACTGTGTAGGCATACCAATAGCCAGCATTAAGTTCTCCAGGTTTCCGGTTGTCTCCCCCTGAATGGTGTCCTCTATATCACAGCCGGACAGCTTCTTGTATACTTCAAATACTTCACCATGAAAAGCAACAGAATACAAATTTATTTTGGATAGATGTTTATTTTATTGGGTGCCCTTATAAAAGTGCAGAATGCAATTGCGTTTTTTTACGTTGGAACCATTAGAATGGCTGTAGCGACTCAATTATACTGTGGAAATAAAAAACCAAGAATGGCTGAGCTGACTAGAGCCGACACTAAAAGCTGAAGCCTGCACTAGGGAGGCATTTCAAAGCGCACATGCAAATACCTTGTCGAAGGTGTTCATGGCTCCTGTTCCCAAGGATGTTGATGAATTTCTCCTCGTCTGTGCCCACCTTCCCTGGACCAGCAGCAAACAGTTCCTGAAACACCAACACAGACTAATAAAATACCCTTGGTAGCAGTTCATCATAGTGCAGGGAGACATTTCATTACAATTGTGGTATGGAATCAAGTGCAACTTATATGATCAACTGTTTAGAACCCAATTTATGATCTGTGAAGAAATATGTTAGGGCCAGTCACGTTTTATGGTGAATGGAGTGAATGACGTATTACTAAATTACATTTCAGAAGACATATATAAGAAATATGTTAGGGCCAGACCCTTATTAATGTAAACAGAGTGAATGACGTATTACTAAATTACATTTCAGAAGACCCTTATTAATGTGAATATGTTGCATGTGCTGTAGAGTGTAAGGGCTTTCTCACTGTTTATAACATGTATTAATCGTATAAATTGAATATATTTCTTATAGATTTTAATTTTAAATTGCTTATACATACAGAATGTATTTTTGCTCAAATCTCTATCAATCTTGCTATGATTCATATCTAGGCCAAACCACAATGAATATCATATCGTCACTGTTGTGCAGAAACCTTGTAAACAGACACCTTTCAGGAATTGAACAAATGTCCACATTTTCCTAATTGAATAGCAAATGGTTTTGAAATTTCAGGAGATATTTTGGGTAAAATGTCTTGAGACTAGAGTCATGAAATAGTTTGACTACCTTTACGGTGGGGTCTGTTTTAAACATTATGTAAAATATTTAAATGGGCAAAAGTGGAAATACTCCCGACAGCAGCGATATGCTTTCCATCAATATGCATTCACCCTAGTGGGACCCCAAACCAATTATTATCATTTCCAGTGCCATGTGTGCAGGTCTTTTAAAAAGCACAAAGTTGGGGGCCCAAAAGGCAAAAGCAGACCCTGCTCATATAGCATGTGAACATGTCATAAGCCATGATAGGGTGTGTATAACAGCTGTATATTTGCATTAGCACTGAAACATTCCCTGAGCCTCAGGGCAAACTGGATGCAATAGCAGGATTACCACTGGCAGGTATTGCAACACCCAAGATGCATGTGGCTCTCTGAATCCTAACTGGTGCAACAGAAAAATTATATATATATATATTTGGTCCTTGTCATTAAAAATGGCCTATAATATTGATGTGTGAAAAACGATATCGTTTCATGATACATATTGTGCATATCAATCACTTATCATTAGCATGATACATTTTGAGTTCAGTTTTTTTTTTGGCCTATGGTAATGTTAGGAGCAGTATCCTTAAAGTGAAACACTGAAATCAACATGCCATTTAGCAATTATCCCTCCCGCTTTTGTTTCTGTTACCTCAGCATCTTTCTCAATCATGTCTTCCTCCACACCCTCTTCTCTGCTCCCCTTCAAAAGGGAGAAGAAAAAAGAGAACATGGTAAAAAGAGAGGGTCATGGGAGAAGAGCAATGTCTGCCCTCCGTTACCTCATCTTCTCTGAGTGTCCTCAAACATGGCAACCTGCTGGGTTGGGTTACCAAGTCACAAAAGCCACCAGGGGGAAAACAGAGGGTACACACCCTTCTCTCCTACACCCCCCCCCCCCCAATCCATCAACACCTTTTAATAATCACTTAGTAATGACGTCAGCAAAACACTAATCAGGAACAAAATATCTCTCCCCTCTCGCTTGTCCCTCCATCTCTCTTCGTTTACCTGCAGGAGGATCACTAGAAGCTTCTGGAAGTAGCCGGACGTGTCACTGGTGATATCTTTTTCCAGCTTGCCGCCACACTCTAAGAAAAACGAGATGAGGGAGAAGAGAAGGGCAGAAGATTGTTTACACTTTTGTCAGACAATAGTCACTAATGGCAACAATCATGCCAAATTGGACATGCTCTGTTTAGCCTAAGGTCTTCACCAGGAGGATTTCATTAGCTGGTTTACTGATGGATTAGGCTTCTTCAGTATCCATTGGCATCTTTTGACCTTGGCATAATTTGTCAGTAGCTTGGTTCTGGATTTATTTGAACTGTGAGAATGACCTTAAGAGTTGTCAAGGCAGAGTTTACAGATTTGCTGTGCTGTTACACTATGTTGACACCTGATCATCACACAAAAATATACGTAAGCTTGTTTGACATCCCATTCTAAAACCATTGACATTAATATGGAGTTGGCCACCCCTTTGCAGCTACACCAGCTGCCACTCTTCAGGAAGGCTTTTCACAAGTTTGGAGTCAGTCTGTGGGAATTTGTGTCCATTCAACAAAAAGAGCATTTGTAAGGTGATGTTGGACGAGAAGGCCTGGCATGGAGTCGTTATTCCAATTCATCCTAAAGTTCAACTGGGTGAAGGTCAGGGCTCTCTGCATGCCACTCAAGTTCCTCCACACACTTCATTTAACCAACTTTTTATGGACATTGTACACAGAGGCACAGTCATGCTGGAACAGGAAAGGGCTTTCTCCAAACAGTTGCCAATTTTCTAAAATATCTTTGTACTCTAGAGCATTAAAATTAGCCTTCACTGGAACTAAAGTCCCATTTAAATTCTGATAGCTTTCAGCCACATATTCGAGACCGCTCAAGAAAGGTTCGATGTGGGAGAAAATCATTTCCATGCTGTTCAAATTTACAGTGTCGTGTTGAGACTGCAATTGCACATTCATGGAATATTCTTCGAGACATCTCGAGCCGGGTGCGTGAGCACTTTGCTCAGAAACCAGACCAGCCCTTTGACCTGCACATGAAGAATTTCCCCACAATAAACATTTCTCCTGGGCAGTTTGCAAAGCCCCAGGTGGGCGCTTTCAAAATCTTGTGCACTATGTCCGGAGGTCACATGAATATTGAGAAAGACCCACAAGTTTACACACTACAATTTTTTCAAATCTCTAGCATTTTTCTGGAGGACTTGATTATGTGTTTGAAATCTAGAGCAGTGTAAATAGCCCCTAAAAGACCTACTCCAAACCCTGAAAAACAGCTGAGACAATTATCCCTCCTTCACAATTAGTTGGGGTGTCCACATACTTTTGGCTATTTAGTGTATATTTATTTGACTCTATTGTTTATTTATTTTGAAGGGGAAATTACAAACCTGATCTTAACTTGTATAAGCTAGCTGAATCAACGTGATCTTACAGAATTCTGTGAAATGACCACAGACTTTTAACTTCAAAATCCGTAGCAGTTTCACTGAAACACATGATGATGTAGCAGAGTGTAAATAGCATAGATTTTGCGTGTTGGCAGGATAGGGATGGTCGATGAGCATATAACCACGTAACTCACATCCCAGATATTGCGAGTTCAAATCCAGGTGGAAACTTTGCATGTATTTTGTTTTCTATTCCTAGCGCCATGCAGACGTGTTGCAAATTTGCTTTTTTATCATTTTTTTCCTCACTATCATCATGTTTCCAAACAATACATTACAACGTAATACATGTTACATGGAGTTAACAACAATGATTCTGAGTGGTTAAGGTTAGGGTAGGGGTTTGGGTAAGGCTTACATTGAGTTAAAGTGATGGTTCGGAGTAATATAACCTTAGGGTCCTTTGCACCTTGACCTCAAGCCAAACAACCCCCCCATAAGCTTTTTTCACTTGTTATAACATTGGTCGAGTTAGAGCTATAGGCCAAATTTGCTTAGTGCAGGCGCTAATGGAACCAAGGGTGTATCTTGTAAATAACCCCACTAATAATGCCCGGAATGGTACCAAACATCTACAGTAGTACAAATAGTTTCTGTAGTTATAAAACAAGGCATTGAAAAGTTTGTAAGTACACCAGAAGTATATCTAAATAACACTTGGCTGATGGCTGCTACTCTGGGCTGCTAGGCAATACATGTTGTGCTCTGTTCGTGATCTCTCGTCTTAAGTCTGACATTCATAGTAATTAGCGCGCTAACGATATAGCTGCTACTATTTATAATTAGGGATGATGCTAAGTATACATAACATATACATACACAAATAATGTTGATGCTCCACCAAATGCTAGCTAACTAGCCACATATTATAACATGAGAAAGGATTAGACTTGATTTCTAAACATCATTTTGATTTAACCAGCTAGCATACCTTGGGTCGTTCGCTAACAACAACCACTACATTTTAGCCTAATGTGAAACATGCTATAGCTATCGGTTCCGCTCTGCTTAGCTTCATACAGTAATTCAAGGATTTGCGGTTTTCCATAGTACACAATTTTTTTAATTATTTAAAATTGAGAGCTTTTTAGGTTTTTGTTTGTAGTTTATGAGGTCCCCAGGAAGTACAATGAGGAATAGCTAATGGAGACCCTAATAAAGAACTGATAATGGGGTTTCATAATGGGACCACAGAAAGATGTCCTTTCAAAAACAAAAACATGGAGGCCTCCTTGATCCTTTCATGCCATCACCTACAAGGAAATAATATAATACTCTGCTTACATAGCTTAGAGAAAATGAAACTGCTAAAAGAAGAAAGACTGGAGCTGGCAATTATAATAATAATAATAAAGGACCCATAACGTGTGCACTACTTGTGGCCATATTGCATTCTGATATCACAATCTGTTCTGTTTCAGTTTTTTAAACAACTCGTCCAACTTTTCTGCATTTTATCCAGGCACTGATCCAGCTTTGAAAAACAAAGGCCGGAGGGTGTCCAGGTTATGCAGATTGGATGTAAAATTTGGAGTATGCCACTTAATTTTTTGGCCATGAAAAAAACATTTAGATTGTATTCATCCATCTCCCCTGCAAAACAAACTGTCACAAATGCTTATGAAAATGGTTTCAAATACAACCTGTTTATACTTTGGTACATCTGACCAGTCACAAAGTGTTTACCTTTCTTGTAGATTTTGACAATGTCTTTAATCTGGGCGCAGGTCCTGGATGTCAGGATCTCAATCAACACGTCATCATCAGTTCCCGCCCCCTGAGAATGAGCACAGACTCAATACCCAATAATGGTATGTTGTCATGAAACATCCAGCTAGCGATCTCTTTCATCAAAAGCAATTTAAAAAACATTCTGGTATGGTGCATGTACACTGCTCAAAAAAATAAAGCGAACACTAAGATAACACACCCTAGATCTGAATGAATGAAGTAATCGTATGAAATAATTTCGTCTTTACATAGTTGAATGTGCTGACAATAAAATCACACAAAAATGAATAATGGAAATCAAATTTATCAACCCATGGAGGTCTGGATATGGAGTCACACTCAAAATCAGAGTGAAAAACCACACTACAGGCTGATCCAACTTTGATGTAATGTGCTTAACACAAGTCAAAATGAGGCTCAGTAGTGTGTGTGGCCTTTACATGCCCATATGACCTCCCTACAATGCCTGGGCATGCTCCTGATGAGGTGTCGGATGGTCTCCTGAGGGATGTCCTCCCAAACCTAGACTAAAGCATCTGCCAACTCCTAGACAGTCTGTGGTGCAACGTGGCATTGGTGGATGGAGCGAGACATGATGTCCCAGATGTGCTCAGTCGGATTCAGGTCTGGGGAACGTGCGGGCCAGCCCATAGCATCAATGCCTTCCTCTTGCAGGAACTGTTCACACACTCCAGCCACATGAGGTCTAGTATTGTCTTGCATTAGGAGGAACCCAGGGCCAACCACACCAGCATATGGTTTCTCAAGGGGTCTGAGGATCTCATCTCAGTACCTAATGGCAGTTAGGCTACCTCTGGCGAGCACATGGAGGGCTGTGCGGCCCCCCAAAGAAATGCCACCCCACACCATTACTGACCCACCGCCAAACCGGTCATGCTGGAGAATGTTGCAGGCAGCAGAACGTTCTCCATGGCATCTCCAGATTCTGTGACGTCTGTCACATGTGCTCAGTGTGAACCTGTTTTCATCCGTGAAAAGCACAGGGCGCCAGTGGCGAATTTGCCAATCTTGGTGTTCTCTGACAAATGCCAAATGTCCTGCACGCTGTTGGGCTGTAAGCACAACCCCCACCTGTGGACATTGGGCCCTCATACCACCCTCATGGAGTCTGTTCCTGACCGTTTGAGTGGAAACATGCTCATTTGTGGCCTGTTGGAGGTCATTTTGCAGGGCTTTGGCAGTGCTCCTACTGCTCCTCCTTGCATAAAGGCAGAGGTAGCGGTCCTGCTGCTGGGTTGTTGCCCTCCAACGGCCTCCTTCACGTCTCCTGATGTACTGGCCTGTTTCCTGGTAGCGCATCCATGCCCTGGACACTACGCTGACAGACACAGCAAACCTTCTTGCCGTAGCTCAAAATTGATGTGCCATCCTGGATGAGCTGCACTACCTGAGCCACTTGTGTGGGCTGTAGACTCTGTCTCATGCTACCACTAGAGTGAAAGCACCGCCAGCATTCAAAAGTGACCAAAACATCAGCCAGGAAGCATAGGAACTGAGAAGTGGTCTGTGGTCACCACCTGCAGAACCACTCCTTTATTGGGGGTTTCTTGCTAATTGCCTATGATTTCCACCTGTTGTCTGTTCCATTTGCATAACAGCATGTGAAATTGATTGTCAATCAGTGTTGCTTCCTGAGTGGACAGTGTGATTTCACAGATGTGTGATTGACTTGGAGTTACATTGTGTTGTTTAAGTGTTCCCTTTATTTTTTTGAGCAGTGTATTTAGTGTAGTCATTATTCTTTATAACTAATATACACTTTTTATCTGCACATGTGGAGAAATGTTTGTATTTACACATTTTACAGAGAATTATGTGTCTGTTCTTTACGACTCTACTGGATCATGATCTTCACCGGGGTGAGTAATAACCAAGCAGTTACAGCCTCTGACCTGTACCCAAAAGGCTGCTAAATTGATAATTGATAAGAATCTGTTGTTCTGGTCATAAGCAAAGACAACCATCCCCTGCACCTACCCAATTAATAAGGGTTGTGTTAAAAGTGGAGGACAAATTAAGACCTTGCACTTAATTGTCAACTAAAATTAATGTAATCTTTGTATAAATGATTATGTCTGACGGCAAAATGCATGGCATATTCATGAAGTTGTGACCAAAACTAACAAACATAGTGTCTTCTTAAATACCTTGATGGCTTTGTGGATTAGAGAGGCTTCGTAGGACCTGGGAGGCATCAACAATGCAACGATGAGTGTCTCAAACAAGCCTCCAAGTTCTGACTTTAAAGCGCTCACAAGATCCTGTTGAAAGGGTTAATATTAAAATACATTGACATTGGAAGAAGTTTTGCTTTAGATTTTAGCTAAGAAATATTATACCAAATAATAAGAAATATATATATATATATATATATATATATATATATATATATATTTTTTTTTTTTTTTAAAGAAATAATAAACCAAATACAGTCTTTAAGTCTTTAATGCAATCCACACAATTTTATTATTTAACAAAGTCCGAAAGTTTTATTCTCATACCTTTACATGTCTAAATCATTACCCTTCTAAATCATTACATTAATTAATACAATAAAATATAAGTTGACGCTCTTATCCAGAGTGACTTATATTACGTACAGGGACATCCCCTGGAACAACTTAGGGTAAAGTGCCTTGATCAAGGGCACCACATTTGACCCACTCAGGAATCATATCGTAATCGTTCCAATCACAAATCTGCTTGGTTGGCTGAGTTGGTTTCCGTAACCATTGATCCACCTGATGCCCTGAAATTGATACTTCATATTTGAATCAACAATGTAAGATGTTTAGGGGGATCCACGTGGCATAGTGCACGTGTCCTACAATGCATTGCAGGACAAACTACGTTGTGATAGTCAGTGGTTCAAACCTGACTATGGGTTCGTCGACTTTCCTCCAGAAAGAGGCAGCACAAATTGACATAGTGCTGCCCGGGAGCTGGAATAGATAAGTTGAATTATCTACCTTGCCACATTGCTTTCCAGCGACTCCTTGTGTGCAGATCGGGCGCTTGTAATATTCTATCACGGAAGTATAGTTGGTGAGTGTAATCATCCCATACATGATCTGACTAAAGGCTCCATGTTGGATGAGCAAAAACAATTGCCCGGCTCAGCAACCATTTGAGTGCCCCTCACCGCAAGGCAGGGTCAGTAAAACAATAAAACAATGTAATATGTTTGTTTACATATTCCCAACAATAAATGAACATCATATTGGAGGACTGCAACCGATTTTTAGTATTGACTCCAAAATATGTAATCATAATAATTTAAGTGTAATAGAGAGAGTTCTCTTCAGACAGTATGATTACAACATCTATTGGTGACTTTTCTCTCATTCCCAAAGCACTGGTCACTTTATATTATAGATATTACTCACTGAAGACTGGGATTGATTTTAATTCTACATTATTTATTTTGAATTGCTAATCAGAACAGGTCGGGCAATAGAGGGAGATGGGGACATAAAGATCCAAACATTAAAGGGTGACTGACAGGGAAGAGGAAGTGTGGAGAGCCACGGGGCGGGGGAGAGAGAGTGGCTGATGGGTGGGTATGTGGGTGGCGGCTAGAGATACGTGTTCCATGAGCACAATATTTCAGAACCCTCATGTGGGCCTACTAAGCTGTAGGTGTTGGGTGGATGCTATTCATCTCTGTTGAGTCACAAATCTTTTCCCGCCCCAGTGCTGCTAGCAGCATGACATACGGCATTTGGCAACACAACGCCATTCTGCCCCTCATGACAATAAACCTAACATCTGAGAGAAAAAAATTGGCAGTATGTTGATGCATTCTTCTTCCTTTAAATTATACTTTGATACAGTGGAGGCTGGTGAAACTAAATTGAGTAGGATGGGCTCATACTAATGTCTGGACTGGAGTAAATGGAATGGCGTTAAACACATGAAATCCATTGTGAGATACCATTCCATTTACTTCACTTCAGACATTAACATGAGCCTCTCCCCCCCAATTAAGGTTCACCATCCTCCACTGTGTCGATATCACCTGTACACAATGCTGTTTAGTGTGCATTCATTTTCTCTATATTATGTTTCAGAAACAGTTAACAACACAGTATACTGTAACTCTACAAGAGCATGTGTTTAATTATTTACCCTTAAGGACAACTGACTTTATTGACGATGAGTGAAGAGATTGGTTTAACCGACCTTCATGACACGAACTGTAGGCATCAATCACATAACACGTGTGTTGCCAGTCAACGGATTCCATTCTCACCTTTCCGTAAGCCTTCTTGTACGCATCCTTAATTTTCTGACGTTGGCTATTGCTGCGCGATACCAGAAGCATGAGAATAGCATCCTCATCGGTGCCTGTCAAACATGATGTGAAACATATCACAAGTTATCTTTCAGTTACACTGCAATAAATTAATGAATGGCAGAACTCATTCAAAGGCCACTCTAACCAAAATGTTGGTTAAATTGGTGAGGTGCACATTTAAAAACAGTTGTGTTAACTACAATCAATGACAGTTTGTCAGTGATTTAAATGCCAGAAGTGATCTGTTATTGTTGGACTGGGTCAGTGCACATGTACGTTTGCAGCATACAGTTGTGGTCAAACGTTTTGAGAATGCCACAAGTATTGGTCTCCACAAAGTTTGCTGCTTCAGTGTTCTTAGATCTTTTTGTCAGTAGTTACTATGGTATACTGAAGTATAATTACAAGCATTCCATAAGTGTCAAAGGATTTATTGACAATTACATTTCGTTTGTGCAAAGTGAATATTTGCATTGTTGACCCTTCCATTTCAAGACCTCTGCAATCCGCCCTGGCGTCTTCTCCGGACAAGGGCTTTTCCAGATGGCCCAAACAATCAGAAAGGGGATTCATCAGAGAAAATGACTTTACCCCAGTCCTCAGCAGTCCAATCCCTGTACCTTTTGCAGAATATCAGTGTGTCCCTGATGTTTTTCCTGGAGAGAATTGGCTTCTTTGCTGCCCTTCTTGACACCAGACCTTACTCCAAAACTCTTCGCCTCACTGTGCGTGCAGATGCACTCACACCTGCCTGCTGCCATTCCTGAACAAGCTCTGTACTGGTGGTGCTCCGATCCGGCAGCGGAATCAGCTTTAAAAGATGGTCCTGATGCTTGCTGGACTTTCTTCGGCACCCTGATGCTTTTTTCACAACAATTGAACATCTCTCCTTGAAGTTCTTGATGATTCAATAAATGGTTCTTTTAGGTGCAATGTTACTAGCAGGAATATCCTTGCCTGTGAAGCCATTTTTGTGCAAAGCAATGATGACGGCACGTGTTTTCTTGCAGGTAACCATGGTTGACAGAGGAACCACCCTCCTTTTAAGGCTTTCAGTCTGTTATTCTAACTCAATCTGCATGACAGAGTGATCTCCAGCCTTGTCCTTGTCAACACTCTTACCTGTGTTAACAAGACAATCACTAACATGATGGCAGCTTGTCATTTTGTGGCAGGGCTAAAATGCAGTGGATATGTTTTTTGGGGGGTTAAGTTCATTTTCATGGCAAAGAGGGACTTTGCAATTAATTGCAATTCATCTGATCACTCTTCATGACATTCTGGAGTATATGCACATTGCTGTCATCAACACTAAGGCAGCAGACTTTGTGAAAATTAGTATTTGTGACATTCTCAAAACATTTGACCATGACTGTAGGTTTCAATCTGACCCAGTGCTCTATAGTACCTGCTAAATCTGTCTCCTATACATTCCCACATGGAGGACAAAGACTCCAAAAATATCTTCAAAATCATTAACAAAAATGTGATCAAGCTGAGTCCATATTCTAGTAAAAGAGTACTTCACATTGTGGTTTGAAAGGAAAGAATTTGGCATTCCAATGATGGAAATCAATAAAGACTTTAATTATAGATTAGAACCATTGTTACAGGTTCAGTTTGTCTCCATTTGGATGTTGCTTTCAGGCTGGTTATGAGCATTAGCACATGGACACCTATTGATTGGAGTAGCCTCAAAAGTCTTAATGTATTTCACTTTTTCTTACCCAGGTGGTACAACATCGTTCTCTTTAAGCTTGTCATACAACTCTTGAATTTAGTGGACATCCATGGTGGATGTCTTAGGAAGGACATTTTCTAGTTTCTTCTGTATCCTTTCAAAGCATCTAAGACCCCACCTGTTTTGCTTTTTATTAAAGTGATTACTTTGTTATTTTACATTTTTGTGAGTGCCAGCATAATCTACTGTGTTTGTTTGGTGCAAACATAACACTATGTAATCCCACTAAAATGAACTGTCCCTTTAATAAGAAGACGACATATGGGCCTATTTTCATCAGGGAAATTATGACGCAAATGGAATAACATGCAAACATTAAATATCAGGGAGATTTAGTCATCAGTAGGCTTGGGGGGATACATTGATAGGGCAACTTTGAAATAACTGCAAATTTTGACATAATTATGCTGTGAAGCAGGTCACAGCTTATAAAGAGATCTGATTTAAAGCTGCTCAGATTATGTGATCCAATGAGTCCGATTCTGAAATATATTCTATTTATTAATCTCATCTTTCCCATTACTTCTTTCATACAACGCTGTGTCTTGGGGGACTGCAGGCTATCACATGCATCACAACACCTGGCTAATTGGATAAAACCAATGACAAATTGAGGAGGTAGTCATTATGGTAGTCATTACGTACGCTGTGATGTGTCCCAGCTCATTTGAGAGGGAAGTCCCAAACGGATGTAAGCAGAGCTTATCCAAATCTCACTTGCCTTTCTTCTCTATAAAATGTGATAACTTAAATCTGCCCTAAGAGCTCTTGCGTTATTAACTGTCTTTGACCCAGCAGAGCGAGGGCGTCAAAGAAAATCATAAAAACTTGACATTACAATGGCGCCAAGCGGTATTGCAGAGGAATGAAAATAAACATTGCCATACCTGGGTAGTAACACAGTTTTTAACCTGCATTCTTGGAAAACTAATTGGATTTTGGTAGGTGAACTACCTAAATTAAGGTTTAAATACTCTATAAGGTCAGCTATTATAAAGATATTAACATGAGCAGTGTTTCTCGGAGATCTGTAGCTCTGATGTTCTGAGCCTGGAGCTAGAAACACATTAACGTCCTGCTGGAGCCACATGCCAAAATGTGCCACTGTGCTGTAAATTGTTAAATGTTATACAGTATATTAGGTTTGTCTGACTCACCTATGCCTTTCATTGCCTTGTGTAGGAGCTCAGCATCCTTCTTGTCATTGAAGTGTACAAAGTCTTTCACACTGCCTCTGTAGGAAGCCTGTAAATAAAAGGAACAACAACTGACAGAGGGGAAAATAACACATTTCCTCTGTATTTCGTGATTGTTACACTGAATGAAAATGACCGAGGCTCTTGGAGGAGCTAGTGAATGTCTTTATTTATGGGGATTTAATAGACAAACAAATGCATAGAGGAGATGTCTATGACAGGAAACAAAATGAAGTGGGTCAAGACAATGTGCTCCTCTCTGAGCAGTTAACTTCCCATCTTCCACTCCTCTTAGAGCTCTAACCATTGACTTCCTGAGTATTAATTAGAGCATGGAGCTTTAACATCAGTTATACACATTTACCTTGATACCTGCCTGACAACAAAGATGGTTAATAAAAATAAACACAGTTGTAGTTACTAGCTCTAACATGGAATGTGGTAGTAAATAGAAGTCTGTATACTATCATGTTATTTTTTCAGTGTACTGCAATTTTTTTATTTCTATTGGATAACAATAGAAATGTAGCAAATGCCAAAGTGACAAAACAAAGCAACCGGTGTTCTGGTCCGATTGTATTTTCCATTGATTTTTTACATTACCAGCTCAGGAATCAATCCAGCAACTATTTGGTTACTGACCCAATTTGCTAGGTTACCTGCCAGCCCCATAAAGCATTAGTAAATTATTTAAGTGTGTGGCTCTGGCTCAAGGCTAAAACCAGGCTACATTTCCTTTATTTAGACCTACTATAAGACATGGTATGGAGGCAATGTATTTTAGGTATAACAAAATTACCATTATTGCAGGTCTGTAATGGAAAACAAATTGGTGTAAGTAAACGTCCATCTCAGAAGTTCTTAGGAAACTATTACGTTCTCAGGAAACTATTTTGAAAACATGAATTACGTTATATGCTAACATATTTAGGGTGTTTATACGTTTCAGCTGCAAATTTTTCTATTAAGCTATATTAGTCCTTCTATTACCTTGCACCTGCACATTTTGTTATACGAATTAATGCGAGAACATTCCACACATTCCATATATTCCATAGCATTCAAAATGAAATTCCATCATTTATGGTTAAGGTTACGGTTAAGGTTAGGAATGAGGTTACTAACAGTTAAGTCTAGGCATGATGTTATAAGGTTAAGGGTTAAGGTTAAGGTTAGGGTTAACACTACAAAAAGGACAGACAATTGCCTGTCTACAGAAACACATCTGGAAAACGTCTGCATTGGAGTACAAATCATACAAAGTATCTACTGTATATGGATGATCACTGGGATAAGATTCTACAATTTATATGCCCGTCCACCATCTCCGACCTCCGCCGTAGCTAAATCTACACTATTTACACGCTACGTCATGATCTTCATGCGTTCATATTTCACGTAATTTGGTTTAAAAAAATAGTTTCCTCCGAGCGTAATTCATGTTATTTTGGGCTCAAAGCTCCCTATACATTCAATGCATTTTCCACAACAGTTTGGTAAACTGTTATGGCAATGAGCACAGTGGCATCCATCATCCGTAAATGGAAGAAGTTTGGAACCTCCAGGTCCCTTTCTAGAGCTGTCCGCCTGGCCAAACTGAGCGATCGGGGGAGAAGATCCTTAGTTAGGGAGGTGACCATAAAACCAATGGTCACTCTGACAGAGCTCCAGTGTTTCTCTGTGGAAAGAGGATTACCTTCCAGATGAACAACCATCTCTGCAGCACTCCACCAATCAGGCTTGTAGGGTAGAGTGGCCAGACGGAAGCCACTCCTCAGTAAAAGGCACAAGTGTCTGCCTGGAGTTTGCCAAAGGCACCTGATGGACTCTCAGACCATAAGAAACAAGATTCTCTGGTCTGATGAAACAAAGATTGAACTCCTGAATTGCAAGCGTCATGTCTGGAGGAAACCAGGCACCGCTCATCACCTGGCCAATACTATCCCTACAATGAGGTATGGTGAGAGCAGCATCCTAGCGCCCTGTATTTCACTGCTGGTTTGCTTCTAAAGCTATGCAGGGTTGGGCCTGGTTAGTCCCTGGATGGGAGACCAGTGCTGCTGAAAGTGGTGTTGGAGGGCCAGTAGGCGGCACTCTTCCCTCTGGTCTACAGATCATTCCCAATGCCCCAGGGCAGTGATGGGGACTTCTGCCCTGCCTAGGGTGCCGTCTTTCGGATGGGACATTAAACGGATGTCCTGACTCTCTGTGGTCATTAAAAATCCCATGGCACTTATCGGATGGGTAGAGGTATTTACCCCGGTGTCATGGCTAAATTCCCAACCAGGCCTCACTTCAAACATGGCCACCTAATAATCCCCCTCCTTACAAATTGGTATATATAACTACTCACATCTCCACCTAATAGCTGATGTGTGGTGAGCATTCTGGCACAATATGGCTTGAGGCTGTAATTCCCATAGACAGTATATAAAATGGACCAAGCGACGCCATTGACTTTGACAAAGGCCAAGTGAAGTCAATAAAAAGCACTTTTCCATTGATGGCTGAGCGTACCGCGCAGCCTCAAACTGAGCTTGACAACGTAGATGTTATGTTGGCAACCTGTCTGAAAATTGTAATTCTTCTCGTAGCTGTGCTAAGAGAAATCCGAAACATTCAGAATCTTGCCTCTTGCAGAGACAGAAAGCATGAGTAGGAAGTATTTACAAACCATTAAAACATTGCTGAAATATTTTGTACCAATGCTTTTCATGGACTCTCTATGGGCTTTGCTCTTGACTGTATGCCTTCATGTCCCCCGATTGCCTGCAAGCTTCTCTTGGACTATACAGTAATTTCTCTAACGTGTGACAGATAGTCACGTGGTTATAACACAATCGTTAGCCTATTTTTACAAAAACGGCTGCTACGGGGTCATAACCTGAGATACGAGTAATGGAGCCTTTTATACATTGTTGTGCTTCTTTAGAAATTAACAATGGACAAATTACGTCTTTAAACTCTTCAGATGTAAAGTGATCCGCTGTCAAAGTGACACCAAAATGAATGGGAGTCTATGGAATGCTAAAGGTGATGGCTTGTTAGCCTCAGAATCTCCCCGTAGGAGCTTCAATTTCCGGGAGCTGGGTTAATTTTACAACCCAAATTCTGGAAAATTTAATAAATAAAAATAAAATTAAAACTAAAAGACTTTCAAATCACAAATCACAATTGTCACTCCCAGCCCAGTGTGGGCTGGCATTTACAGGAACTAATGAACATTTGAACTGAGAAATGCATGTGTGTAGTTGTTTATTGTTTATATTCAGTGCATAAGCATGGTGTTTCCGTTCGTTCTATTAGCGATCTGTTCCTTTAAGTATATTGACACCTCTCCCCCAGTTTGGCTGTTGCCATGCTACAGTAGTTGCTAGGGTAGGTTAGGTGCTGATTAGTAAGTGATGCAGCCGTGTTGGGCTAGCCAGTTAGTTAGTTCTTTATAAGCAAGCAAAACTGGGGAAGAGGTATCAGTCATTGATGCATTCTGTTTATACTACGTTACGGGTGAGGTATGTGTTCCTATACTATCATCTTTATATTCTGTTCAGAAGGGGAATGGTACTGGATGTTCAGGTTGTGAAAAGAGAGTAGTTCTGTTCGAGTATATTAGCGTATGCTCTGTATATGTATTAGCCGCTCCACACCGCGATAAGAGTGTGTGTAAATATATATATATTTGTTGTGCTTCTCACAGTCCGCGTCTCCTGCAATCACTTATTCCGTTGTGCCTGTATTCCTGGATTAAACAATATACATCGACAAACCCTCCACCTGCCTGCCGGTCCCTCTCCTTGTTTCACCTTACTACACGCGTGACAACAATAGAACATAGATAACATAACATGTTTAAACTGAGAAATTTTACACTTTTATCCACTAAATGAGCTCATTTCAAATTTGATGCCTGCTACAGGTCTCAAAAAAGTTGGCACGGGGGCAACAAATGGCTAACAAAGCAAGACATTTGGAAAAGATTCAGCTGGGAGAACATCTAGAAACGAACTAAATTAATTGATATCAGGTCTGTAACATGATTAACTATAAACGGGATGTCTTAGAGGCAGAGTCTCTCAGCTTTAAAGACGGGCCGAGGCTCTCCAATCTGTGAAAGAGTGCGTAAATAAATTGTGGAATACTTTAAAAACAATTTTCCTCAACATCAAATTGCAAAGGCTTGACTATCTACAGTGCGTAACATCATCAAAAGATCCAGAGAAACTGGAGAAATCACTGTGCGTATGGGACAAGACCGAAGACCTTCACTGGAAGCCCATGTTCTTCGGGCCCTCAGATGACACTGCATCACTCATCGGCATGATTGTGTCAATGACATTACTAAATGGGCCCAGGAATATTTCCAGAAACCACTGTCGGTAAACCCAATCTCCCGTGCCATCTGCAGATGCCAACTAAATCTCTATCAAAGTGCTAGAGTACAAAACCAAAATAACAAGAAAATGGTCACTGTCCAATGAATTATGGAGCTCTCTGTATTTTTGTAAGGATACATGATGTGTTGTTGTAGGCCAGAAATGGGAGTAAATCTGAATGTGGATACTAGTTAAATACAACGCAGCTATGTAGCTGTGAGGCGCTTAAAAGTCTGTTCTCAAAATGAGAAGAAACTAGGTTACAATTTACCATTGCATAAATATGTTTAGCAGTACCGGTATACAACATAATGTAGGCTGTGCAAACCTATGTTAACGATCAATGCTGATTGAAAAGTAAACACATTTTAATAGCCTTTGTCATAGTCATTTTTCAAATCTACTTGGTTTCAGGGGAGAAAATAAATTGAGGAGAAAAGCAATATAACATGTCTTTCTGCCTCAGTCTGATGTCGACGCAGGTGTGAGATTTGAGAAAATGAGCTTCCTGTCCCTTCAGCAAAGCTCTCCTACAATTGGTGCTGTGTTCCCCTTTGTCTAATAGCAAGAGTGCTGATGGAAACCACACTGGTTGAATGACTGAACATCAGGTTACATAGAAGCATTGCTTGTGAACAAGTTAAAACCACCTTCAATGCTTCTTGCCTTCCAGAATTGGAATAAGCTGCAAAATGAGATCATGCTTGAATGCCTCGTTCTCTTGAATGAATTTAGAATGTTGCTTGGGGTTTTGCTCGAAGACAATTGTGTTTGTAATACATGGCTTTTGTTTGCCTTTGTGGAACATTTTTAAATGCCGCTTTATTTATATATTTTGATTAAGCATTGCACATTTATACACATGTTTTTCATCATAAAGTATGCACTATACATATGCTGCTATTTTAAAGAGAACAATAACCTGACTAGACACATGAAAAGAAATATGAAATTTCTGGTGGCATGTAAGGTTTATATACTAGCTATTGTGTATTGTCCATTGGTGAAGCATTCAGGCTGGGTCAAAATAAAGGCTATCATCACAAGGTATTAAATTAATCTACCATGTTTAATCAATAAAGTTATTAATGTTAGAGAGGTACTGGACGTAAAGGTGTAAAGAGAAAGGCTTGCTTCACTGACAATTTGAGGAGAAGTTTGGATACATGTAATATTACAAAGCTAATTGGAAGACAGTTTAAGATGTCAGACACAGTTTTTGTAAACTTCAAGATGGGCAAAAGCTTCTGTTTATAAATACAGTATGTACATTTATTTCTGTTTGTATATACAGTATGTACTTCTCAAGAAATTTGCATATTGTGATTAAGTTCATTATTTTCCATAATGTA
>JACXGM010009054.1:0-28118 GCA_016801145.1 Umbra pygmaea | reverse complement strand
TGACAGTGCGCATAGTACTAAACCTCTGACAGTGCGCATAGTACTAAACCTCTGACAGTGTCCGTAGTACTAAACCTCTGACAGTGTCCATTTTAAACCTCTGACGTTTTCTATTCTAAACGGTCAGGTGTTAAGTTTTATTCCGCCCATAAATCCAAAATGATTTACCTGCCACGTTCACAGAGTTAAGATAATGAACATATCCATGCCTACCCATTCAAAGGAGACAACCTGATTGGCCTTCTCCTGCATAGTGTTGAGGCTCAGCTCTGCGATGCCATTGGTGTCCTCCGAGGTCTTGATCTTTTGGTTGGTGACAGGACCATTGGTGATGTCTTCCAGGTCCAGGTCCTGCTCATTGACCAGATTCTCCTTCTGCAGCGTCTCGTACAGTACGTCTGGGTGATTCCAGATCTGGTGCCGGCAAACATTATTTCAACGTTAGGATGATGTATGTAGACATGTCTTGTCCATTTCAAAACAGTGAGAAAAAGAAAAACATACACTTAGAGAGACACACATTCCAGCAGACACACTCAGATACACACCTTGCAGCATACACTGAAGGCCTTCAAGGGGTTAAGGCTCAGCCAGCCGCTGTTTCCCGCTTCTCTGAAGCGGTTCATAAACTCGGTGTAGAGTGCCCTCTGCAGGGGCGACAGGCGCACCAGTATCACATGCTCCTCCTTGGATGGGAGCTGGTCTCTCAGTACGTCATGACCACGCCTGCCAACAAACACAACCAACAGTTGGATCATAAATATCTACACATTTCTATCCTCTTCATCTCTACACCAAGACAGAAAACAACACATTTCTACAGACCTGCCGAAAGCTGAACATGCATGTCTGTTTTTATTGGAACAAAATAAAAAAGTGGTGATAAGAACTGAATTCTTGCTTATTCTATGAAGAAATTCGAAAATGGTCTGGACAATATTAATACTATATATAAGTTATATGAAATGATGGTATTGTAGGGCAAACTCAAGCAGACCATTCTCTTAATTAGTATCTCGTGTTGTCAATCTCATAATCACACCTTCAGCCAGTTTAAATGGAGAAAAGTACCGGTATTTGCTTTTTTTGGTCACACTGAATATTGAAACGAGGAGGAAAACCAAGGACTTGTCTGAGGATGTTAGAAAGAAGTTAGTAACCAATCATGGTCAACATAAAGGTTACAAGACCATATCTAAGAGCTTGATGTTGCTATGAGCACTGTTACCAATATTATTAAGATGTTTTAGGCCCACAGGACTATAGCCAACATCCCTGGATTTGGCTGCAAAAGGAACATTTTCCCAAGAATGAAAAGAAGGATTGTTTGAATGGTGGGGAAAGAACCAAGAAAAACTTCAAAACAGATCCAAGCTGATGTTCAAGCTCAAGGTGCAATAGTTTTAATTTGCACCATCCGTGGCTGTCTGAATTAAAATGGGCTCCATGGTAGAAACAGAGGAAGACCCCACTTTTAAGAGAAACACAAAAAAGCTGGAGTTGGCCAAAATGCATGTGGACAAGTGGGTGATAGATATTTGTAGTTTTGTCACTGGGTGATAGATATTTGTAGTTTTGTCACTGGGTGATAGATATTTGTAGTTTTGTCACTGGGTGATAGATATTTGTAGTTTTGTCACTGGGTGTAGAGATGTAGGCATAGACATGGCTGGAAGTATTAGTATCATTCCACCTCACAATTGTCTACTAAGTAGGAATTCACAAAATTATTTGGTATCCACCATTTTTTTTTCACATCCAATGCAACTTTGCTTTTAATTTATGCACAAATAGAAATAATAGCGCCACAGACATAGGTATTGTGACCCTTATATGTTGTTTCACAGCTTTTGGAGACGAGAACTGCAATCAAGCGCTTTCTGTAGCTCTGAATGTGATTGGCCCACTCTTCATGAGCAAACCGCTCCAGTTCTCTCAGGTTCAATGGGTGCCTTTTCCCAAACATATAAATAGCAGATTACATATGGGAAGTTTTTAAACATAATAAATCTGGATATAACCTGCACCCAGATAGTGGTCTCTATAACCAAAACTCACCTCTGGACAAAGCCCTCCAGCAGGCTATGGAGGACATGGCTCCTGTATCTCATCAGCTGGATGTCCTGTGGCGTGCTGTCCACACATTGCCCATTCAGAATGGGCCTCTCAAACATGTTGCTGAACTCCTGCCTGGTACCTAGAAAGTCAGGCCGGACAAAGTCCACCATGCACCAATATTCTATTAGATTATTCTGGAGGGGGTAGCCTGTAAGGACCACTCGACGCCGGGTAGAGATGTTCTTCAGGGCCTGTGAGGTGCTGGCGTGGCAGTTCTTAATGCGATGACCCTCATCACAAATCACCACATCTGGACCGGGGCGCAACAAGGCCTTCTGAATACCTAAAAGATTTAGAGGTGAGCGGGGTGTAAAATTAGTAGTTATACAGCGCATTCCAAATTATTATGCAAATTGGAATTTAGTGTCATAAACATTAAATATTTAGTTTTTCAATCAAACTCATGGATGGTATTGTGTCTCTGGGCTCTTTGAATCACTGAAATCAATCTCAGACACCTGTGATAATTAGTTTGCCATGTTAAATGAAATCTACTAAAGGATGTTCCACATTATTAAGCAGGCCACAGGTTTCAAGCAATATGGGAAAGAAAAAGGATCTCTGCTGTGGAAACGCATTAAATAGTCCAATGCCTTGGAAGAGGTATGTAAACATTAGATATTTAATGAAAACTTAAACGTGATCATCGTACTGTGAGGAGATTTATGACTGATTCAGGGAACAGAAGGGTTTGTGCAGATAAAGGCATATTGAGGATGCTTACTGCCAGACAAATTCATCGGATTAAGAGAGCAGCTGCTAAAATGCCATTACAAAGCAGCAATCAGGTAGTTGAAGCTGCTGGTGCCTCTGGAGTCCCATGAACCTCAAGGTGTAGGAACCTCCAGAGGTTTGCAGTATAAACCTACTATTCGGCCAACCCTCACCAATGCTCACAAGCTGAAACGGATGCAGTGGGCCCAGAAATACATGAAGACTAATTTTCAAACAGTCTTGTTTACTGATGAGTGCCGTGCAACCCTGAATGGTCCAGATGCATGGAGAAGTGGATGGCCACCATGTCCCAATAAGGCTTTATTTAAAAAAAAACACTGTTTTCATTGGGTGGTTTGTTCAATAAATTTTTTGACTTATACCCTAACGGTTGGTGACTTAAAAATTATACTGACTGCCATTCGCATCGACTATTTAGAAAAATCAGTGTAAAATATAATTTGCATAATAATTTGGAATGAGGTGTACATGCAAATTAGAAAGGGGGATTATTAGGTAGGTGGCCATGATTGAAGTGTGGCCTGGTTGGGAATTTATTTGTATTTTTGGAATTTTTCCAGATTCCTCCCTTTACAATAACCTCTCTAAACCTGCCTTGTCAGCAGTTCCGAAACTCCTTATACAGATTTGTGGGGTGACAAGGGCACGCACTTGGTTCATCGAAACATGTCGCCGATTCATTTCACCTTTATTCGGATCACTGACTATACTTCCAGAAATTAATTTACAGCAGTCCAATCTGACACAAATAGTCGCTGGAGAGTGACATGGCAGGACAGATAATCTGATTTATCTAACCCAAATCCCAGGTAGCACTATGCAAATTTTGCACTGCCTCGTGCAGGAGGCCCAGGGAAAGACAGAGAACCCATGGTCAGGCTCAAACCCATGACCATCGTGACGTAGACTGTCCTGCAATGAAGCAACTTCAAGCCCACTACAACACGCGGACCCCCCATTTGGGATTTTGACCATGACACTGGGCTTAACACCCCTACTCTTGAGAGTAATGCCATGGGCTCATTCATGACCAAAGAGTCAGGACACACATTTAACGTTCCATCTAAAAGATGGCACCCTGTGCAGGGCAGATGTCCCCATCACTGCCCTGGGGCACTGGGAACGATATTAAGAACAGGAGAAACAGTGCCCCCTACTGGCTCTCCAACATAATTTCCAGCAGTATTGGTCTCCGGTCCAGGTACTAACCAGGCCCGTCCCTGCTTAGATTTAGAAGTAAACCAGCAGGGGAATACAAGACGCTATGCTCAAACAATTTTCACTCAACACAAAGTTTTGGGAAATTAAACTTAAAAGAAATAACATTTGTTCTGCAAACTTATGGATCAGGGTACTAGAGACCCAGATAAACCTAATGATCCAGTCTGGGTTAAAGAAGAGGATGGGTCTGCAGTGGCCAGCCAGCAGTGGGACAAACTGCCAGTAGAAAGTCCAGAGGATATTTTAACGTAAAATGCAGTGTTTTTTACTTGGGAAAATATTTGAAAACGCAGAAAAAATATAATAATGCGTTTTGAAAATGCAGGTCTTTTGGTAAGGTTACTAGACATCTCGTCTCTTTCCCGGAAAAGCCACATATTTCAATGTGTTTCCAGGTGTCCTCACTTAATAAAAAAATTTTTTTGTCCGGTATTTTCACTTGTTCTTGTTTTCTGATTAGTTCAACCTATTGCCCTTTTGAATGACACGTTATCATGATTTGCCATTTTTGTCAGTCTTAAAAATTCTTTATTTCATACAGTCTAACTAAGATCCAATCACGTTTTATTAGTTCCCACAAGCTTCCCTAATTCTGTTCTCTATGTTTTAACAGTGGTTGCTGTGTGCACCTGAAGCATAGTCTGTGTTAATCTTTCAGAGCATAAAGTGTTCATGTTATCTATAAAGCACATGCTCTTTTGTTGTTTCAATCAAATTCATTGTTCATAACACAAGGAATATTTTATGACCTATAGCTTTTACAGCTGAAATTGTTCATCTTTGCCTTTTTCGGAGATGGATAATTTGTTGTTCTGAGTGAAAAGCTCTTGCTTTTCACATCCTTTTCATTCTGTGCAAATGCAAAAATGTTAATGTAGTAAATGTGGCCTAAGGTTTATGTTAAAAAAACGTTTTCCTGCATAAAAGTGAAACTGAGAGGGTTTGGTGAGAGAAGCAGCTTTAATGCATATTGCAACATTTTCAGTTATTATAATGAGTTGTAAAAAATAAAAGTTGTGGATCTGTCTATTGAGCAGTAAGGATAGATTTAAATTATAAACAATAATGTGTGTGAGTGATGGAACGTCATAAATACTCTGGAGTGCTCCAATGGTTCAATAACACACATAATACGTAGCCTACTGTATAGAGGCTTTCCCCATGTTCAAAAATGAGGTTTCCGATCTCCAGTTGAATTACGAGTATCAACTTTGATAAACCGACATATTATGGATACAAGTATGACAAAATTGGAAAAACTTCCCAATTCCTCAATGAATAATGACAGATGTGTGTCCAGCCCTTGCATTCATTTTCTAATGGTAATTTTTTGTCTACAATGTCGAGAACAACCAGTACAATATCCTTCGGATTTTACTAATGTAACTTTTTATTTATAAATAAAAATGTTCAGACATCTTTATAGGCCTATTTCCTGCATTTTAGAGCACAGAGTACACCCACGTCATATATTATATTACAGCGCAGGTACAATCTTTAATTGAAAACTTCTAAAAGCTAACGTGACATCTGTAGTCTTGGCAAAAGGCTGTGAAAACCACTACCGTTCCATGCAATTTTTCCGTTATCTAAATTTAAATAGTAAACTTGTTAATTTAAAAAGAAATTACTGGATTAAAATGGATTGTGGAGACAAAACAGTAGTTTTGTAGTAGTTTTTACATGAAAATAGGTATCTATTTCTTAAAATAGGTGCCTAACTTGTAACAGTGTTGATAGTTAGGTGTCACTCAGAGGTGACCTTTGATCTACTGACCTTGTAGGAGCTCCTGCTGCCTGTCCTCTTCATCCAGGTTGATGACCATTGGCCCTTGGGGCTTCTTGGACTTCTTCTTTCTGCCCGCCACAAAGCTCTTCTTCAGGGACAACAGGCGGTACATCTCATAGCCCATCAGGAGCACACCACCATCTCGTGACCAGTCAGAGATCACTCTTGCCCTTGTGGCCGTGGTTCTGACAGAATAACAAAACAAAGTGAAAAAGCAGAGAGAAAATGAGAGGGAGAGAGACTGAACACATTAGTAACTATGTTCCATACAGAAACAGATAGACACATTTATACTTTATGTTCTTACAGACCAGTTGATAAATAAGTTGTGTTGGTATGTACATTACATCGTATTTCTTTCTTTAAATCATTTCCCTAGTTCATT
This sequence comes from Umbra pygmaea, assembly GCA_016801145.1. Lineage (NCBI taxonomy): Eukaryota > Metazoa > Chordata > Actinopteri > Esociformes > Umbridae > Umbra > Umbra pygmaea. The sequence continues at coordinate 21,870 of JACXGM010009054.1, read as the reverse complement.
TGCAGTAGAAAGCAGACTGCAGGACTGTAGTGTTTGCCAGATTTAAGTGATATCTTGAAGATGTTTGAAGAAACACAGAAAACACTGGTAGATCCAACTGCCAAAAACTTGAATGCTGCAAAAAAATGGAGTGGGATGGAGTGCAAGAAGCCATTATGTCAGTGGGTCAGTTGATGACACATCTACAAGAGGGTGAGAGCGGAAGAGTGCTGGAAAGCCACACGGTCTTGTTTCACAGCTGGGGAATTTAAGGGACATATGCCTGGCAGCTGTATGACATCAAACACTCAGCAGAGAGATGGAGAGCTGTGATGAATATCTCTAAGTGTGAATCATCCTTCTCTGGGCACTCACAGACACCATGATAAAGACAAGGCTTCCTCTCAAACACAGGGAGACGGGGGAGGGCCATGAGCTCACTTGTGTTCGTCGTTCAGGATGTGGACCTTGAATGTACGGGGCGAGAAGTGGGCAGGGTCGATGCCATCAGGTAACGCATCAGCGGGGGGGAGCCAGATGTTAAATTCAGCCAGCCAGTTTTGTAATGTGTTGACCTGTAGAGATCAAACAGCGAGACAGAGCAAGAGAGAGAATGGAAGAGGAAGTTAACCTTCATCAAGAGGCTCATAGCTAGATTCCCAGACACTCGTTTGCATTAGATTTTGTACAAGGAGAACCCAGCATGTACAAACAAGTGAGAGAAAGGACTATGGGAAACAGGCAGCTCTAGGTAGTTACTCACAGGCACGATGGCGAGCACGGTGTTAGCCTTGGTGTGTCTCAGAAGGACGTCTATGAAGGAGATCACCTGCAGGGTCTTACCCAACCCCATGCTGTGGGCCAGGATGCAGCCAAACCCACTGCTGGTCTCAAAGTGCTCAAGAGACTCCACCAGGTTATCATAGAGGAACCGGATCCCACCCACCTGACAGACAGAATTATTAGCAAATCAACAAGGGTTTGAACTATTGATTTGTTTGCTTGCCTTCCAGAGTTTTCCGGAGATAAAAGATCTGCAGTGAATGTTTTAGGTTTAATATGGATATATGAATTAGGCCCTGTATTTACTGCTAGGCTAAGTGTGTCCACGTCACAATCTGCATCTGTAGTGAATCAGCGGTACCTGGTGAGGTTTGACGACACGAGCCAGCTGGGGGGAGAGGAAGATGTCCGCCTCCTCAGTTGGGTGGTTCAGGTTGACTAAGACACGCCCCTTAGTGTCCGGTTGGTTAAGAGCGTCATTGACATGGGCACCACTGGCTTCCTCTTCATTGGTAGACTCGTTGCTGTCGTCGTCGGAGCTCAGTTCAATCACATCTACGGTTAAGAGAAAATGAAAAGGCAAAGGGGGCAAAGAAGTTTGTTAGAAGAGCATTGTAGATGGCAACTGAGAAAAAGAATGACAGCCTGTGGTTTCACAGTTCTAAATTCTATTAAATTAATATAGATTTGTCTAAAACAAATCATTTAAAAAGTTCCTATTTGATGTGTCATTTTTTCCATATAGAAGTGAAAAGATGCACAAGCATGTGCCTGTTTGTCAGACTTCATCTGGGAGGAGTGGGGAGGGCCATAGACCGCAGGCTTATATAACTCCAGGGAACTGGCGGTTATACAAGCTGGATGATAGTCATGGGGGATGGGTTTACATAACCCTGGGCTGAAATGTCACCCTGCTGCCTGGCCCAACACTGGCTGAGGAAGCTGCTGGGGCTGCCATGTAACCAGGATTAACAAACTGTTTGCTCCACAGACCCACTTCTTTTCCAGATGCAGCCTCCTTATCAGCCTGCCTCCTCACCTGGAACCCAGGAACGCCAGATGGACGCCAATTGGTCAGAGTTCTGGGGTTGAACTGACTTGGATGGATGCCCAAGCAGCAGGGGTTATGTTAAAGAGAGGGCTTGTGCCAGGGAGTGTGTCAGGACAAGAAATGAGAAGCACACGATGTATGTATCTCTAGCCAGCTAATCTGTCCCAGCAGGAGCTATTAAGGCCAATAGGGTCCAGAAAAGTCCCGGAGTACCCCCCCAGCTGCTTTCAGCAGCATCACCACTTTTCTTCCCATTGACAAAACCTGGGCTTCAAATGGCAAATGGGTCATAACATCACCATTGATCTGGCTGCTAGAAACCAGGTAATCTGTCCAGATGGCACATTTTGTTGACATGAGCCGCTTTCCGACCGCAGGGATTTTTGCAGTTCCTAGAACATAACGTTCCTATAACCCTTTTTTTCTTGCTTTCCGATAGAAGAAATTGCGGGATTATTTAGTTCCTCGCACCGCAGTTCCTATAACCTTTTTAGCTCCTACTCCAGAGCAGGGTCTTTCCATTTTCCCTTTTCCTAGGTTTACGTTGATTGGTCCAACTTAAATTACACCGGTCACTCGCTTCGTTTGTCTGTTGCATAAATATATACCTATAGATACTACATATCATGCTGGAGCCTTCGTCTTTTGTGTTTCTGTGTTAAGTAGCTACTAAATTTCTATGAATCCAGTCTAGTTTTTAAACGCCTCGGTTCGAACTCCGTTATTAGGACATTAGCATCACAACATTATTTTTTATAAAATTGTAAAAATGTTCAGCCTCGTAATCTGAAAGAACATCAAGCCGCGGTAGGAACCCAGCACTACTTGGGCTGAAAACAACCAGATCATCCGCATACATATGATTTACACACTTATCTCCAATCATACACCCAGTGTTACAAACATTAAACTGTGAAATGTTGTATGTAGCGCTACACTAAAGTCTAGTGACGACGCTATAAAAGCTTGTTGCAGTGCTTGCGTCACGCCCTTATCCCTCCTAGCAGTTCCTATGGCCACTTGACCAGTGCGAATGCAAAGAGCAAAACCGGTTTTGGGGGAGAGTAGTTAGTAGAACTGTTTAGAAGTGGACTGTTCCTATAACTACGTTCCGGTAACTACTTGGTCGGAAAGCGGCTATTGACATCTAAGAATGACTAGAGCAGAGTTCCTCAGCACTGTTATTCAATGTTCAATGTAGTGGTTCTATTCAAGGAACAGCTAAATCTTTTAAACCATATTGAATAATATACAACTGACAGTGGGGCCTGATCCTAAGTCAGTAGACAATGACCTGTCTGTAGTGTAATAATGTGTGTGATGGACCCTGTCCAGCCTACTAGGATTACTAAGATGGGCCTCATTGGGTACTGGGTCTCACCTTCTTTATGGGTGTGTGTTTCTGGGATAAAAACCTTGGAGTTGTCCTCACTGAGCTCCATGCTGCTCTCACTGCTGTCCAAGCAGATGACATGCTCTGGTTTGGGTACTCTAGCAGACAAACTCTGAGACCGGTCTCCTGGAAGGCAACAGAGATGCAGTGGTTAATAACCTCATCAGTACATTTCCATTATGATATATCATATTTCGACACTGTACCAGTTCAATCCCAAAATAATTTCGATTAGACACAAAATGTTATAATTCACAACCCAGTCATCCATTGTGTGCGTGAGTGTGGGAGACAGTGTGACAGTTTGTGAGACAGTGAGAGGGTCCCTACTTTGTGTGTCGGGGGGCAGAGGTACAGGAAAGTGCCCATCCTTCCTCTGCAGTTCCAGCCTGTGTCTCCTCTCTAGCTCCCCCTGCTGGGCAGCTTTGGTAACCCCCTCCAACTGGTGCTCCTTCAACAGCTTTCTACAACACAGACAGAAGGACACAGATAAAAGAATACAGAGAGACAAAATACAGAGAGACAAAATACAGAGAGACAAAATACAGAGAGACAAAACACAGAGAGACAAAACACAGAGAGACAAATCACAGAGAGACAAAACACAGAGAGAGAGCGGCAGAATACAGAGAGAGCGGGAGAATACAGAGAAAGAGTGGCAGAATACAGAGAACGAGTGGCAGAATACAGAGAGAGAGCGGCAGAATACAGAGAGAGAGCGGCAGAATACAGAGAGAGAGCGGCAGAATACAGAGAGAGAGCGGCAGAATACAGAGAGAGAGCGGCAGAATACAGAGAGAGAGCGGCAGAATACAGAGAGAGAGCGGCAGAATACAGAGAGAGAGCGGCAGAAAACAGAGAGAGAGCAGCAGAATACAGACGGAGAGGCAGAATACAGACGGAGAGGCAGAATACAGACGGAGAGGCAGAATACAGACGGAGAGGCAGATTACAGACGGAGAGGCAGATTACAGACAGAGAGGCAGATTACAGTTGGAGAGGCAGATTACAGACAGAGAGGCAGATTACAGACAGAGAGACAGATAACAGACAGAGAGACAGATAACAGACAGAGAGACAGATAACAGACAGAGAGACAGATAACAGACAGAGAGACAGATAACAGACAGAGAGACAGATAACAGACAGAGAGACAGAATACAGACAGAGTTCAGAATAGGACTCAAGCATCCATATCTTCTATTGTGCCACAGATAGCCAGATCACATGGGGATATACATTACTAATGCTGTTGTGTTTACACTGTATGTGTACACACTTCTGCTTATTTCTGCATCTGTGTGTGTTGGAGAAAGATCTGTAGTGCTGAGGAAATAATCCTAGTCATGGCACTAGTAGTATGGTTCACTGCCAGATTTGGAGAAATGCAGATATTTCTACTTAAAGGCGTCGTAGTAAGCTGTCCCTCTGTAAAAACTGAAGAGACAGGCTGGAGAACACTGGAGAACACAGAGGAAGACACACTATGATTGTTGTATGGGTGGACAGATCTGAAATTGGTTAAGGGCCTTTATTAGAGGATGTTCTCTAGATCCGTAAATTGATGTGATGGGTTAAAGTTCAGAGGTCACACCTGATGTTCCTCCTCATGTGAGCAGGCTTGTTGGAGTGTGACCTCTTCTTGGCTCTGCTCAGAACTTGCGAGGGGGTCTGGATTTTGGGCTGCGAGGGCGGTGGAGAAAGAGGCTGCACTGCAGGTTGGGACGCCGTCTCCCCGGGGGCTGAGGTAGATGGAGGGGTAGACTGCCACCCAGCTGAGTCGCCTCGCTGTGCTTCATTTTCTGAGCTGAAGGGGGCGCTATGAGGCTGGTCTGCGGAGAGACAGGTGGACAGAAGGGCCTTGTTATTATAAATACATTAAACATACATCTACAGTCATGGTCAAAACTTTTGAGGATGTCACAAATACAATTTTCACAAAGTCTGCTGCCTCAGTGTTGATGATGGCAATTTGCATATACTCCAGAATGTCATGAACAGTGAAAAAAGTCCCTCTTCGCAATGTAAATGAACCTAATACCAAAAAACATTTCCAATGCATTTCGGCCCTGCCACAAAAGGATCAGCTGCCATCATCTGCATCTGCATGCACAAGGCCTGATGTCAAGAAGGGCAGCAAATAAGCCACTTATCTCCAAGAAAAACATCAGGGACAGACTGATATTCTGCAAAAGGTACAGAGATTGGACGACTGCGGACTGGGGTAAAGTCATTATCTCTGATGAATCCACTTTCTGATTGATTGGGCCTTCCAGAAAACACCTTGTCCAGAGAAGACAAGGTGAGCGCTACCATCAGTCCTGTGACCTCCAGAACAGACCTGGTGCTGTACTGCCCTGACGTGCTGACATCCACTTCTCAACTTAAAAGGTGTCCCTGCTCTGGAGACAGCAGTAAGCATGTTTGAGTGCTATTCTTAATGTGTATTTTCCGTATCCAAATGTTTAGTTATTTTTGTTTTGTTTTTAGTTCAACTTCTCTTTGTATTGCACTCTAATTGCTGCTGTTGTTTTTATATTGATGTATCAGAGGGCACAACTGTAAAAGAGACACTGGTCTCAGCTCGTTTTCCCTGTATGAATAAAGGTTAATAATACATAAATAAATGTAAGATACAGACTCCAGAATAGAGTTTTGGGGCTCCTGGACATCACATGACCTCTAAGCAGGCCAAGAAACCTAAAACCTGCCGACGTAAATTAGAGAACATAGATAAAACAGGAAGTCAATTAAATAATGCCAAAAAAGTGGTGGTGAAAAACAATTACATAAAACTCGCACTACACTGCAGTCTGCTTTGGTCTGAATCCAGTCTCAGAAGACTTTAGCTATTGTGTAGAAGGCCATTCCACCTTTGTGTGGCACTGTAAACATGCCTAACAGTCTCAAAGTGGAAAGAATGATGTTTAGTACATTCAGCTGATTCCCACTATGAATCTACCTTATGTAATATTGTCGAATTCCAGTTTAACAATTGCATATTTTATCTCGCTCGCTGTCTTCAATAACAGTTACATAACTGATACCTGAAATACATGCTACCTAGAAGACACTCACCCGTACAGAACAAAGAGAGCACACAGAGAGAATCACAATGTCCTTCTAGGAAGAGTCTGTGTGTGGAATGGGGTGCGGATACACAGCCAGGTCACAATGTGGACTGGATAATAAATTTGACCCTTATGGTACAGAAGGCAGTACCAAGCATTTATTCAGTTCAGCTTTGTTTATTAAAAGACCCCGTGTCTGTCTTCACCACGGCTTGATGTGGAACACAATGTTTTTAGTCACAGTCATGTTCAGGCTTTTACCACGCAGACACACCTCATTGAGCCCAATTAAAATAGCCAGCATGGTAACAAGTCTATCAGCCCCCTTCATGTTGTCAGCTGGTTATGGGATGTACGGTTCTAAGGGCCAATAGCAGGTGAGTAACAGCACATGCATATTGGCAGGCACAACTCTTGAGAAGAACGTCAGCAATGTTGTGGCAGACAGTGGGGACACAATGTTACGTTACACAAGCCACTGTTACATAAGCCAAAGGGCAAAGAACCCAGAAGCCAAAAAGCCTTCTGAGTGGTACTGAACAAATCATACACACACCACACATCTACCATATCAAACACCAGCTTCTCCGCTAGCATGGAGGGAAAATAATATCACTGTGGAAATGCACCAGACACCGCTAACCCAAAGGTAAGTTACTATGAACATAGGCTAAGTGAGTTGTTTTGAACATATGCTACATATCTATGCTAAAACATACCAGCAACCTTTTGATCACTAGCCCAACACACTTAGCGAACAAGGCAGCGTAACAAAACAGAATCTCTTTGTGTCTAAACCCACTAGCTAGTAATCCGTCCCATTCAGAGAAAACACAATTCCAACTCATTCATAATTCTGCGGCATGGTTCCACTCCACTAGATTACACAGCAGCGAGAGCACAACTGGAGGGGGTATGTTAGCTCTTCTCGTCAGAGAACAAGGCCCGCTGACCAGAACATCAGCAACTACACAGTAAATCAGTCCTATTCCTGACCTGCTGTCCTGAGAAGAATGTACAATGAAAGTGCTATTTTCACACTCTGCTCTTTAACATAGTCATGAGTGGACCTGGTAAAAGCACCACATCTACATATGCAACGGATCTCCATTGCGCTTCTCTGTCTGCGGCTACCAGACTGACCGGCGCTCCTGTAGAGGTACTGGGCTGTGTGCGAGGGTGTAGAAGAGATGTTCGGGGTAGTGCTTACAGAAAGCCAACACATTAGAAAATCGTGATATGCTGGCTTGGCTATTTATGTACCGATGCTTTACAGGCAGCACACCATGGGCAGTAGCATCTGGTATCACCAAGGGGAGACAATTACCAACCTGGTCAGGACAGGCTGGTGGGCACAGTGGGCCGGGTTCAGATGGCAGAGTGCCCTGGATAATACCACGTGGTGCCATGACAACAAGAGGAACAAATTTTACTGGTAAACAACGGTGACTGTTTTCTGGCGCCAGCTAATAAATCAACCTGGAAATATCTAATTCCCTTTCACTTTTCTCAACAGTTGTTACAAACAGCCAATATTAGATGTGCGACAACTAGCATATCTGGTTTAACTAGACACGAACAAAAAACACTGCTAAATGGATAGTGCACGGCAGGGCTACTTTGGTAAACCACAGGCAGATCTGTGAACCCACGCTAAGTCCAAACCCGGTCTATAAATCAGTTTAATGTAGTGTTACAGACGCAGTGTTTGCTGGCTGCCTGGCCTACACTGTGTGTGTCATGTTCCCACCTCATACTGCGCTGCTGACGTGTGTTTTGACCCACTGGGTTACACAACAGGTCTGGAGGCAGAGGCCTGGGGCAACACAATAGGGCAAGTGCCTCTAGGGGACCGGGAGGTGGATGAGCTGGCGTCACAACCAACAAGCTGGGTAATATGAGGTTACACTGAGAGGGCTGTTGGTAGCATGACGCTAACAGGGATAAGCTTTTATCACAGTGACAGAGTCCATTCAAGTTTCAGAAGCCATAAGCTGCAGGTTTATATCAGATACCTCAAACTATAACACTTGCTACCATTCTGCATCACCAGTGGATTTAGCCACACCTAAGAGTGACAACAAAGTTTCACTGATCAGTTCACCTGCATTATTCTCTCTGTGTCAATGTGTTTTATAGGGTGAGTAAACAACCCAACTGAACAACATTCAAATAATCACACCTCAGGGAGACTGGTAAACTAAAACAGCCTGTATGCTCAGTAACCAGCAACAAATGTTCAAATTTCAATGTTTTAATCAATTAACATGTGACTATTTATCAAGAAGCAGCTAAAATCCCAAAAGTTTTATATATAAGATTTACCAGTTAGGCCCTGTCAGACATTAACAAATAATTGCAATAAGCTTAATTGAAGGAATTTACAGTAGCCAAGTTGGGAATTACCGAACACACTGAGGTGTATTTAGTGACTGTCGTGGAAACATGACCGGTACAACAATAATGAGGTGTTATGGGGTCTGGAGCGTTCCTTTAACTAAGGAGTGGGTAGATGTTGTAAACAACAGACCATGTGGGCCGGAGGACAGTATTCACAGAGACAACACATAATTAGCCACCGGAGGTTTCCTGAGTAAATTTAACATGACAGAGGTCAACAAGTAGTACCGTAGCTAGGAAATCTTGGAGAACTGCAGCTGTGAGCAAAGAAGGTGTAAGGGGTTCAATAGGCTGTACTGAAATCAATTAGCTCCACGTGTGGCTCACCCTCTCAATGTTCCTATGTCCTTAGGCTTATCATCCCAATAAGAACACCGATTATCTGCTTCTATTCCACACACACACCACCAGCATGAACAGGGACACTTATGTAAAGGCAGCTTTGAGCAGTTATACAACCCACAGAACCGCACATCTAGTAAGTTGCGAGAACTCACACACATCCACACACTCGAAAGCACCTAAACACACATGCATGCTACAGTCACAAATAAAACCAAAACTTCTGTTGGCTTCAACAAAGTAACAGGGTCTTTCATATGTGTTGGAGTCTTGCATGCATATGGCTTTCAAGTGCATGACTGTCTGTTGTCCATCTGTTGTGTGGCTTCCACATGAAACGACCTTCAGAGATCGACATCACTACATAATTATCCATGAAAAGTTTGAGATGTTACATAAGGCCTTATGTAACATCTCAAACTGGTGGCATGGCTAGCTGTTTACTAGGGCAGTATGTCACGGGCTAGAGAGATTAGTATGACCCGGGACAGCGGAAGGTAGGGAGACGCCAGTCTAAACCACAGGACCTCACGTTGTATAACCCCCCTAGATCAACCTTATCAGGTATAAGCTGTCCTTCATCCTGACCAATCTAACACACTGTGAACAAAGCAACGGTGGCCCCCAAAACAAGACTTTCATGATTTTCTTTTTTCACATATTCTACAGTTCATGTTTGATGATAGCACGTTAACCCAGAGGCGTTGCATAACAGGTTATTTAGAGCATACAAGCACAGCAACACATGTTGGAATCATCAGGACAGATAGCACTGGTAACATATAGTACTTTAGGAAACATTTTAAGACCTCCAGGCAACCTCATGTAATGGTGACAGTGTTGATAACCAGGTAATGTCAGTGACGTAAGGCAGTGCCACCATTAACACCAAGCAGTGTGCCTGGAACTATTGTTATATTATTTAACCTTTATTTACACAGAGAAATCAGACTGAGATGGTCTCTTCACCAGCTTAGCCCGGTATACAGAGAAATTAAAACAATTATAAATTACATTTATCAGAAAACAGCTCATTAAGCATAGATTTGAAGTTACCTAAATGAATCCACACATCCAGCTTAAGGTCTCTCTGTAAAGCGTTCTAAGAATGCAGAGCATGGTGGACAAACTCAGTCTTCCCTAACACTGAATTTGCCTAAGGTATGTAAAAGTAAAGTCTTGTATACAAACATCAACCAATATCTGGCATTTTTGGAGTTCAGGGAATTCCAGCGTACTGCAGTTTATAAAAGACAATGAGAAGTGTGAATATCTGCTCCGATAACAAAACGCAGAGCTGCCTAATAAACTGCATCAAGGGTTTAGCATGGACACTTAAACATACAATATGTAGTTTTTGGCCGCCAGGGGGCTCTCAATCAAAACAATAGCAAAAGATGTACTTGGATGACGTCGGGAAGTAGTGTGGGATCATGGGTTTTGTTATCGTCGTCAATGACAAACCTTCCAGTCTAGCGTCTCCGGCAGAAAAAATGTTCACTGACAAAGTAATGTATTGTTAAAAATATTATAACTTTATTCACGTTATGTTTGGCGGTTCCCTGGAACTTAGAGCAACAAGCGCAGTCAAAGGTTATATGACGCCATTCTGGATTTGAAAGTTGGTGAAAACATTTAGGATAATTTAAGTACATAACTAAGAAATGTATATAATATAGGTATAGTGATGTTTGCTTTTTTTAATGCAAAGTACATATTTTTTATTGTTTTGGAAAACAACATATTGTACCTTTAAGCATGCATATTCAGCACGCCACCATAAATATGAAGGTAGCTTCTACAATTTAAATTACATGCGTAAGAAACAGGCACAATTTGTTTCTAGAAAAGATATCAATTTTGATCCTCTGTTTATTCACCAGTTCAGCTGTGTGTGTTTTGAATGAAAAACATCTTAATCTAATCAAGTTTAGTTATCTGTAGGACATAAGAGAAAAGTAACTACATTGTTGCATTCAACACCAGCTTAAGATCTGTAAGGGCTTTTTGTTTTAGCCAAAAACCCTGACTGAACATGATCAAATGCTTGAGGTTGGAGCAGCAGCATAAAGTACAGTTTTATCAGCAAATAAATTATATTATATTTCCTTACATTATTGCAAATGTCATGTCCTCTAGACACAACTGTCTATCCATTCAAATACCGCCACTAGAGGAAAGACTGAAAGTATAAAAGTATAAAAGACTAACATAGGCTGCCAGTAATCTAACATACAGTATAATCATGCTCATGTCCCTGTAGAATGTGCTCCGTCTTATTGAAACACATGGTTGTCGTAGACGACCATATGTCGTTCCTCACATTCCCTGCACTACACTAGTATTATTCTAATCCTCCCACTGCCACTTGTTGGGTTACCGTAGAAACTGTCAGAGCCTCCACATCAAACCTAGCCTCCAAGACCTCCCCATATGACAACAACATGAAAGACTGACTGAATGAATGAAAGAAAGAGAAACATGTCTGATGTCAACGTAACAGGATGTGAAGGATAAGTAGTGAGAGTTATGCAACAACTACAAAACATTTTAAATTTACAGACAGTAACTGTAAAACTCTGGATCATCATCAGCCCAGTAGGCCTACCTACTGCTGATCATTATCTTCTCATCAAAAGGTCCACCTCAGACATCTCGTCCCACTGCAGTCCTACATGCTAGTGTGTCATTTGGGTTTCAAAGGCCACCTACCTGCAAATGTCTCAGACTCTTCCAGCAGCAGCATGCTTAGTGCTTCAGTGGAGGGGCTGCAATGTGTCCCTGAAGCGAGTAGACGGCGTGCAGTACTGACACGGTCCCCCTGGTAACAGTACCCCGGCTTCCCCCGCTCTCTCACTCTGTGTTGCTGACACACTTTCTATAGTTGAAAAGCCTTCTTTTCAAAGCTACAAGGCAGGACCTTTCTTCCTGTTCCCCGTCTCTGTTAATCTGAGGAGCCGGTTCTCCTGCTGACTTACTGAGTGGACGCGTGAGCAGCTGTACACTATCAATGTGAGTAGAAGCAGGCTCACAGCAACCAGTAACTCTACTAAAACTCCTTACATAACCTGTCACGCTGGAGCCTCGTCAGGGGGGTTGTCTAGGTACGCACTATGCTGTGTGGTTTTCCGGAAGTAAGGCAGAGTAAAGAGAGCAGAGATGCCGGCTCGGCAGAGGAAAAAGCATGTGTGAAACAGGGCCACCCGTGACCCTGATATTCAGGGTTTAAAATATTCCTATCCAGGATTCTCAAAACAGCATCTGGATCCAAACCTCCAAAAAACAGACATGGAAGCTGCTCTCTGACTTCTACACAAAACATGATCTTATTAAATCAGTCCTCGTGCCAATCCTGATAATGAACTGCGTCAGCTCCTCTCCCAGTGTAGGAACACATTTCTATAAACAAGGCCTCCACTACATGGAGGCCATTGGGACAATTATAAAACATTAAGGCATTGAAAGCAGCCTGGCTTTGCCTGCCTGTCACTAAACCCCCTTCCAGCAGGAGAGTACCACACCAACTGACACCAGTGTCAACATGATGTCAGCAGGCCCCTCCTTCCTTAGCGAGGCTGCCTTAGGTAACAAAGGTGATAAGAGTTCATTCGGACAGGGAGATGAGAGAATGGGGGAATAGAAAGAAGAGGCCGTTGAAAACAATGCGGCCAGCACAGGTCCTGAGACCCTTCCAAACATCTACACACACATCCAGCTTGCCCGGATCACTTTACAAACACACACACTTGCCTGCATGCTACAAGCACGTCTCAACAATCCCTTCCCCCACCTCCACTTGTGCAAGAATGTACGAGAAACCAATGACAAGCACAAAGGAAGGAGAAAGAAGAGATGGAACCAAGGACGTTTAGACAGAAAGAAGGAGCATTGTAAACCCAAATACAGGAAGTTTTTAATTGAACTGAGCTCAGAAAACTTGAAATACTTTCAACAGAAATATTAAATATGTTAAGTGACTTCAACTATTTTTTCTTTATGAGTTTATGAAACTGAAAGATGTCGATTGAGTATAAAAATGCTTTAAGTACGTACAAACTGCTTTCCATAATAGATTTAGTGACTTGAAACTGCTTTCCTTGAACCAATGTAATGTTAAGTTTATGAACTCAAAAATATTGAGGCAATCAGGTGGTTTAATTCTTTTGAGTTAAATTTCGGGGGAAGAAACTGCCCTGAGAACACAAAATACGGCAAAACCAAATAGCTGACCATTTCCCCAATGCTGAACTCACACTTAACACACATGTCCACAGGCATGTTGCTCTAAACATGTATAGCTCTTACTGTGGTTTCTGTTTACATAAGTCACTGCAATGGAGGCTTGGACTTTTAGTTAGACACTGATAAACAATTTAGCAATGTGAACAAAAAAGCAATGACAAACCAGTAACCTACGCAATTACTAATTGGTCCTGACTCCTGAGTGAACACAGCCTTAGAAGAACCAGCATTCCCAGTGTGTTCCAGCATTATGGTTCTCCCCTAGCCAAGCTGCCCCCCTTCTACCCCAGCTCAGCCAATATCCAGGTCACACACACGTCCCCACATGGCTCATACACTCAACCTGACCCAGAAACAGGAGCCGTTGCCAGGCTGAGAAGCCAGCCCTGGGCCCTCTGTGCAATGTCATTCCAATGTTCCACACCAAAGGAATAGGACAGAGCCATAACAAAACAGGTTTTAATCAGTTATGGATATAAAAAAGCAGAAAATATTTTAGCTCCATATTTACAATGTAGGACAAACACTGGAGTTTAGTCCCCAGTACTGTGAACTTTGGGACAAGTAAACTGGTGTGCAGATCGGACACCTTTAAATCCAATCACAGACGTATGTATAGTTGCTGAGCGTAATCATCCCATGCATGATCTGACTAAAGGCCTCTGTGTTGGATGAACAGTGTCAAAAGAATCGGTGGCTCTAATGCACATCTGTAATACGCACAATTACTCACACACCCACACACCCACACACCCACACACCCACCACACACCACACACACCACACACACCACACACACCACACACACCACACACACCACACACACACACACACACACACACACACACACACACACACACACACACACACACTTTCTCGTAAGTAATCTGACGCTAATGGCTCCAGAGCATTTAGAAATGAATTAACGTCTCTAAATATGTGGCTTCGTTGTTTGCAGGCATGGTTTAATCTGAATAGAGATGAAATAAGGGTTACTAACCAGATTAAGTTTGCATAAAAGAAACGTTGACGCTGAATAATGCAGAATAATTGCTTTTTTAGTAGTGTTGATTGAGTCACTTGATTCTTTTTAATTTAAGCAAAAGTTCTGCGTATGTTTTGACTTTAAAAAAATCTATGTTTTGCCTGACAATTATTAATGAATGAGTTCAATTGAGTAAAACATTTGTTTGTGAACTGCACACCACTAATATATGAACGTTTCTTTTTCCCTGTGTGGGGCATGACAAAGACTGATGATATTTATATAGATTTAATCTTTGCTTGATTATAATCTGCACATAAAATAAAGGCAGAATCTGGGTAAGAGGATTTATGCCAGTTGATATCCTAATGCAGTTCACTTTTATGTGCGTGTCTGTACACCACAAGCTGTTAATGACTTCCCATAACCAACATTCAGTTTCATGGCATAGTTGAGTGTTTTCCTTAAGCCCTATTTCTTTGAAAACAAAGGCAAAGAAATCCATTATTCAGAGGTCGCGTTAACGTGGAAAAATAATTGAAAATGCAGAAAAGATATAATCTTCCGTTCTGAAAACGCAGGTATTTTGGTGGGTTACCAGACGTCTCGCCCCTTTTCCAAGAAAGCCACATATTTCAATGTGTTTCCAGGTGTCCTCACTTATTTAAAACAATCATGTTTTTGTCATGCGCACAGTAGAAACTCCAGAGTCCTTTTCAAAATAATAATCATGTTTTGTCCGTATTTTCACTTGATCCTGTTTTCTGATTAGTCCAACCTACTGCCCTTTCAAATTACAGGTTATCATGATTTGTCACGCCTGTCAGTCTGGTAAGTTCTTTATTTCATACAGTCTAACTAAGATCCAATCACGTTTTATTAGTTCCCACAAGCTGCCAAGCACCTGGGCGTGCGAATCGTAACATATGTGTTTTGAATACTGATGCAGTACAGCATCAATAGTTAGTTACAGCTAAGGTTAGCTGCAATGATCAATGTCTAAAATGGAACATCCGCTTCAGTCAAATAGGTATTTTCACTATATGGACACCAGAAAAATCCCAAATTGCTGTAACAACCATGAAGACAGTGTTATTTGTTCAAGTACATTTTGGAATAATGTGCACAACTTTCAAACTCATTAAAGACAAGCGGACTCTTAAGATTCTCTCAAGCAAAAAGTAAAGGCCATCGTACTCCACACCTCCAGAATCAAATGAGCCAAAGTGAGTACAGTATGTAGGTCTAATTCTGTTCTCTATGTTTTAACAGTGGTTGCTGTGTGCACCTGAAGCATAGTCTGTGTTAATCTTTCAGAGCATAAAGTGTTCATGTTATCCATAAAGCACATGTACTTTTGTTGTTTCAATCAAATTCATTGTTCCTAACACAAGGAATCTTTTACAGCTGAAATAGTTCATCTTTGCATTTTTCAGAGATGGATAATTTGTTGTTCTGAGTGAAAAGCTCTTGCTTCAATCCTTTTCATTCTGTGCAAATGCAAAAATGTTAATGTAGTAAATGTGGCCTAAGGTATACGTTAAAAAAACTTTTTCCTGCATAAAAGTGAAACTGAGAGGGTTTGGTGAGAGAACCAAATTATCCTAGCCTGGTTAACACCAGACTCTTCTCAGTTCTGACTGAGAGTGGGTCTGGGCAAGGTTCATTCACAGACCATTTCCAAAGGGGCGACACCAACGGACCCAGCTCAAATGCCTCTCAGCGCAATTGGATATATCAGACCTTTGTCGAGTGAGCAAGACATATTTTTCTTAGATATGAAGGTTTTGAGGGTAATTATTTGCTCGTTTTTTAACTAAAAGGAAACATTCAAATTGATTAAAACAGACGCGATAGCTGATTCGAACGGGTGATATTGCGGATGTTCCATTGCAGCTGCCATCGTTGTAATTGTCTGCTTCAACAAATGACAGTATAAAGCTGCGCTATCGTCATCGTATAAAGCCCGACTCAATTGGTGCCTCGATTTGGAAAAATTGGAACTAGGCTTGAATGGACTCTTGGCCAGACTGACTTGCAGAGCAAATCTAAATTCTCCAGAAGTTAGTTGGGGTTCTCCCAAGCTAAAATGATCCAGCTGTAATGCATATTGCAACATTTTCAGTTATTATAATGAGTTGTAAAAATAAAAGTTGTGGATCTGTCTATTAAACAGTCAGGGTGGTTTTAAAGTATAAAAAATAAAGTGTCTGAGTAATGGAATATCATAATTGTCTGGAGCGCTCAAATGATTCAATAATACTAAGCCTACTGCAGGGTTCTCCAAACCCTTCCATGGAGGGCCTGGAAGTGTATGCAGGTTAGTGTATGCAGGTTAGTGTATGCAGGTTAGTGTATGCAGGTTAGTGTATGCAGGTTAGTGTATGCAGGTTAGTGTATGCAGGTTAATGTATGCAGGTTAGTGTATGCAGGTTTTTGCTTTCACCTTGTACAAGGCTGATGGGGTAGCTAACTAATTGGTTAGGATCTCCCCTCAACTGGCAGTCTAGGTCCTAATTTTGCTCTAATTGAAGGGAAAGACCAAAAACCAGCATACACTAGGCCCTCCATGGAAGGGTTTGGACACCCCTGGCCTACTGTATAGAGGCTTTACCTGCATTTTAAAATGAGGTTTCCGATCCCCACTTCAATTACGAGTATCAACTATGATAAACCAACATATTATGGATACAAGTACGACAAAATTGGAACAAAATAAATCCCAATTACTCAATGAATAATGACAGATGTGTCCAGCACTTGCATTTTTTTTCTAATGCAAAGTTTTGGTCTACACTGTTGATCGAGAACAATCACTACAATATCCTTTAGGGTTTAATTACTGTAACTTGTTATTTATAAATAAAAATGTTCAGACATAATTATAAGCCTATTTCCTGCCTTTTAGAGCACTGTGTACACCCACGTCATTTTTTAAATTATAACGCAGGTAAAATTTTTAAACGCAGATGTTTGGAGAATCTGCGTTTGGAAAACGCAGACTTCTAAAAGCTAATGTAACCTCTATGTCCTCTGCTAATGAAACCTTGATCTTAATTCACAAATGTTGTTCTCATTTGTTTGCAGGAAACTTAGAAGCAAAGGCCACATAGCGTGTCTTTTCAAACTAGCTTGGGGCCCACCCTTCGGGAAAGCCTTTGTCCATCTATCTTTCAACTGCCAGATTGTGCTCTTGATTGGTCAAAATTTCAGGCGACTCCGTGTGAAAAATGTGGAACAATTAAAACTAGATCTATATTGTCATGGGTATACATTCCCACTTATTCCCGTTTATTTTCAGAGACAAAACTTTAAAAGTATGCAAGCACAGCAACATTAATTTGAGTTAATGAGGTTTCAACGTGACATGCAACCAAGGTATACACGGCCTTAAAGTTGAAGGCACACACCATCGATTGTAGGGCTCATTGTTGCTTTGTGTACACTTTGATTGAGATCTCATGTCATGCTGCGTTTTGTGGACCACCCACGTTTGGCAACTTGTGATTTCTCTGGTAGAATCACTATGAGAGGCCAGATGCTATTTGCTACTTCCAAGAGAGGTGCTAATGTGCAGCTACCTTTACTCTCCGCTGGATGAGAAATGGGGAAGCAGTGACACCCTCTCTTTAACTCCAAGAGAGAAAATGAAGAGTCATACCACAGTGCTGATGGGCTTAAGTACAACACCACAAACACAAGAGAACTGAAGGCAGGGAGCGGAGCAGAGTCTGCGAGGGGTTCTGTGAGTGGTTCTGCGAGGGGTGGTGAAATGGTATTGCAGCGAAAGAGTTAATTCAAGAGGGAGAAAAAGAAGAGAGTGGTACAGAAAGACAGGGAGAAGGAAAGCGATGCTCATGACTTTCAGAGGAAAGGGGTGAGGGAGTGCGCAACAGGGTTTTAGTTGTTATGGCGACAGAAAAAGCACGAATCAGATGGCGTAGGGGATGGTGCTCTAAAATAATTAGGAGAGAGTCAATGGAGTGTTGATGGTAGGTACACCTAAAGCTATTCTTTTAGCAGCCTTATTATAGATCAAAAATTTCAAATAATGTGCCGCGGCACACTTGTGCACCGTAAGTGCTCCCCACGTGTGCTGTTAATAATTTTAAAATCTAATGTGTTCTTTTTTGAGGGGCAATTTATGCAGTGCTTTGTTCATAATGCTGTTTTCGCTCACCAGTGAAGATTTCCCAAGCTGATGAGCCAGAGACCAAACTGCCTCACATCATGCGCTCAGACCATCTTCAATCCTCTTCCTGAAAAGTGAAGCACACTCACACTTGCATTAGACAAGCACACCTAGCTGTGCCACTGAAAACTTCACGTCTGTACCCAAATGTCAAGCACCATCCCATATAAAAAAGCTATTTCTGCCATGGATTTGCAAGTATTAAGTTGTTTAATAAACCATGTCCATGCGAGCTGACAGTTACAATATCAAACTGCTTCATTTTTACAGTGCGCACTTAGTTTCAAATGTGCATGCTTGTCCAATTTTTACACCCAAACTATTCGAGCTGAGCCCAGAGCGTTTGTGTGGTGTGTGTTTGTGAAAGAAACAGATTGGAGTGTGTCAGTGCAAAACTAATTTAAAACACAAACCAGATCTTACTGTTACAGTATTACAACATATGCTAACCTTGTACCTCTTCGGGGAAGCTAAATTGTTAAACGTTTCAATATGTGATTTACTTTTATCGTTTTTTTCACTACTGTTGCGCACAGTAGAAACTCCAGAGTCCTTTTCAAAATAAAAGTCCTAAATAAAAAACAGTAAATAAGTCAAAATAAGCTTAAACAGGTCAAATACATAAAGCAACGAAATTACTATTCAACAGACCCATCTCGTTTTTAGGACTAAGGTTGTTTACAACTATGTTCTACAAAAGCTGTTTTTAGAATTGTTTTAAATACCATAATATTTTGCACCTTACTAAAGAAATGAGCATATCATTTGCACATGTTTTATAGCATACATTTAGGTCTGTTATGTTTTAAAATTGTCAATTTGAAATATATATATTTTTTTAAAGAAATTATGGAAATATTTGTCTGTTTATCCGATTTCTTGATTAATCGAAGAAATAACCGACAGATTAATCGATTATCCAAGTAATTGTTAGTTGCAGCCCTAGTCAACAGGGTCGCAAAAAACGTGTTGAGAAAAAAAGACGCAAATTAACTGCCAAAGACTTGATAAGACACAAATGTAAACCCACCAAGAATTAATATCCTCCAGTTGTGTCATTATCCAGAACAACATCCTACCTGTAGTGCGTACAAGTGCTCAAAGACATGGCCAAGTTAAGGAAGGCTGAAACCTGACCACCACTGAACAAGACACACAAGTTTTGAAGACAGATATTTCAAAGGTTTTATGCACTGATGATGAACTGTTGATGGACCAGATGGATGGGCCTGTGGCTGGATCAGTAACGGGCACAGAATTCCAACTTCGACTCAGATGCCAGCAAGGTGGAGGTGGGGTACTGCTATGGGCTGGTATTATTAAAAATGAGCTAGTTGGACCTTTTCGGGGTGAAGATGGACTCAAACTCAACTCCCAAACCTACTGTCAGTTTTTAGAAGACACCTTCTTTAAGCAGTGGTACAGAAAAGTATGCATCTTTCAAGAATAACATGATTTTTATGCAGGACACTGCTCAATCACATGCAGCAAAGTACTCCACAGCATGGCTAGCCTTAAAGATGAATGAATAATAACATGGCCCGCCTTCACCTGATGTAAACCCTGGTGAGAACTTGTGTTCCCTCCTTAAATGGTCGATTTACAGTGAAGCAAAACAGTACACCACTTTAAACAGTGTCTGGGAGGCTGTGGTTGCTGCTGCAATTTGTAAACGTAAACAGATCAAGAAACTGACAAGACTTCATGAATGGAAGGCTTATGACTGTTATTGAAAAGAAGGGTGGCTATATTGGTCACTGATTTGTTTTGAAATGTCAGAAATGTTTATATGTAAATTTTGAGTTGATTTTGTACTATTCTCTAGCCTGGTTAACACCAGACCTTTCTCAGTTCTCACTGAGAGTGGGTCTGGGCAAGGTTAATTCACAGCCCATTTCCAAAGGGGCGTCACCAACGGACGCCTCTCGGCGCAATTGGATATATCAGACTTTTGCCCAGTCGAGTCGACAACATCTTTTTTAGATATGAAGTCTTCGAGTATTGTTCTTTGCTCGGTTTTGAACGAAAAAAATTGAACGTTCAAATCGCTTAAAACAGACGCGATAGCTGATTCGAAAGAGTGATATTGTGGATGTTCCCTTGCACCAGTAATTGTCTCTTTCAACCAGTGACAGTAAAGCTGCGCTATCGTCATCATATAAAGCCCGCCTCAACAGTTGTGATTAGTGCCTCAATTTGGAAAAATTGGAAATGGGCTTGAATGGGCTCTTGACCAGACTGACTTGCAGAGCAAATCAAAATTTTCCAGAAGTCTGTCTGGGTTCTCCCAGGCTAATTACTCTCACTTTAACAGATTAAAATCAGTGAGATGGGAAATTTCGTTTTTCATTTAGTTGCATACTGATTCTGCACACTAATAGTTGCCCACCAATTGTGCACACAGATATTCTCCAAAGAAAGAAAATACCTCACTTTTACTTAAGTATTCATGTTTGAGGTGTATTTACATTTTGGATTGACAGTGAGCACTGTAGTTGTTTAAAAATAAAATTCAAAAACACATCTTGCCTAATAATTGTTCACACAGGGTAGATGCATTTTCAAAAATGTTGCAGTGACGATACCAAAGGTTTTTGGAAAATGGTGGCTGATTTGGGAATTACAGAACTTGCTGAGGTGTTTTTACTGACTGTCAAGTCAAAAACATGATCTGCACAATGATTTTGAGCTGTTTAGAGGTGTGGGTGTTCCATTTAAGGTTATTGAGCACACTGTGGTATTACTGTCATGTGGGAGGAACACTGCAATGTCTTCCTGCCAATCAATCTGTTCATGGTTAGAAATGATGCAGCTAATGTCAAAGCAACATTGCACTTCGGAGTAGAAATAGGCAATTCATTTGATAGTTAAGCTTTTAGCTATCTAATTACTGCCATGGCTGGTACGTTATCTTCTGTATTAGATGACAAAAATACACAGAATAAAGGTCAAAAGTGCGCTAAGGTATGTGTGTTCATTACGATAGGTGAGAGATGCGCACGCACTAGTAAACGAGATCCCACTGGGCAGAAGATGTTGAGAAGACATTGTAAGATGTCTTTACCACACCCTGTGCCCAGTGGGATTTAACAGTGCTTTTACTCTACCATCAGTTGCTTTCCACTGGGGCAGACAAAGCATGGCAGTTGAATTAATATGTTTTAGGTTTGTAACATGACCAATGTTTTATTGATGTCTAATAGATTTAACAATTTACTCGATGCATACAATTCTATATATATATATATATATATATATATATATATATATATATATATATATATATATATATATATATATATATATATATATATATATATATATATATATATATATATATATATATATATATATATATATATATATATATATATATATATATATATATATATATATATATATATATATATATATATATATATATATATATAT